>JAVYIG010003344.1:0-200491 GCA_035222895.1 Strongylocentrotus droebachiensis
AAAAACATGTCTCATATTCACACGCACTCTCTCTCTCTCTCAAAGGTTGCATGATATTGTGTGAAAACATGTCTCATATTCACACGCACTCTCTCTCTCTCTCTCTCTTTCTCTTTCTCTCTCTCTCAGGTTGCCCGATATTGTGTGAAAACATGTCTCATATTCACACGCACTCTCTCTCTCTCTCTCTCTCTCTTCTCTCTCTCTCTCTCTCTCTCAGGTTGCACGATATTGTGTGAAAACATGTCTCATATTCACACGCACTCTCTCTCTCTCTCTCTCTCTCTTTCTCTCTCTCTCTCAGGTTGCACGATATTATGTGATAACATGTCTCATATTCACACGCACTCTCTCTCTCTCTCTCTCTTTCTCTCTCTCTCTCAGGTTGCCCGATATTGTGTGAAAACATGTCTCATATTCACACGCACTCTCTCTCTCTCTCTCTCTCTTTCTCTCTCTCTCTCTAGGTGCACGATATTGTGTGATAACATGTCTCATATTCACACGCACTCTCTCTCTCTCTCTCTCTTTCTCTCTCTCTCAGGTTGCCCGATATTGTGTGAAAACATGTCTTATATTCACACGCTCTCTCTCTCTCTCTCTCACAAAGGTTGCACGATATTGTGTGAAAACGTGTCTCATATTCACACGCACTCTCTTTCTCTCTCTCTCTCAGGTTGCACGATATTGTGTAAAAACATGTCTCATATTCATACGCACTCTCTCTCTCTCTCTCTCTCTCTTTCTCTCTCTCTCTCAAAGGTTGCACGATATTGTGTGAAAACATGTCTCATATTCACAGAAGTGGGGTAAAGTGACTGCAAATGAGTATTTGTTTAATGATGGTCCTTGAGATAAGGCTTATTTTTTTACACATACATTTGTGGAAATATGCCTATCCACACAATCGGACCATGGACCCTATTTAGGGTCCATGATCGGACAGTGGCGAAGTGCAATTTAGCATAACTTGGGCGCAGCCATATTCTTGATCATGTAGCATACCAGGCGAATTTGCACCAAGCTCTAATTGGAAAGACTTTTTCAATTCAATTATGAACAAATTACGTTTCAATGAGGAAAACCAAAAGCTTAGATAACAGGGGAATAATTAATTTAAAATACTAAATCATAGCACTTGACAAATCTATTTTACTAAAGCGAAAGCTTCACCGAAGAAGAGCATCAATTTATTCATGCAAGTCTAACGGTATTAAAGCATTCATCTCCTTTACCTGGCAAAGTCCCTCTGAGATCCCTGTCGATCCCCCAGTTGTGTACATGCAAGAACACACATGCTTTCTTAGCTGTCAGATTAAAAGTATACCGTTTCAGGGAGAGCCAAAAACTGAAACTTTACCATTACATGCTAACAACAAATATCTTTAATGAGTTCTAGCTTAAAATCTTAGCATGTGTTATTTTCGTGGTTATGTGGTGCCTGGTCAAATGTCTTTTCTTTTCGAAAACCTAATCGTAACCTTATCTTTCTATAGCGGGGAACATAGTAAGAGGGCGCTCGACAACAATCCCTTTTTAGTGCTCTTCATTGTAGGTCAGTTTGGCCGACCCGGATTGAGTCGGGCCAAATATGACGAATGTTGTTTTGTTGGGCTAGCACAAAATAAAAGAATATACGCCATGTCGTGACCTACTAAAACCAAGTTGGCCAAACTCTGTGTATAGATGGTTTTGATCCTTTTAAACGATCTTGTAAACATTGAGAAGCCCCCTTTGTGCGCTTCCGAATAATCAGTTTCTTCACCCCCCCCCCCGCCCCAGTCCAATATATGTATTCTTCTAGATCCACTCCTGACCTCTATGAATAATGATTCCATAACTTTCATGACCACATATCAGTTGTCATCTCAACGCGTTTGGTACTAAAAACATTGTTCTACTCATGCGCATATAGTATCTACGGACTGGAAATGCCTCCCCCTCCCATCACACCATCATAACTGTATTTATTACGTCATCCCCTCCATTTGCAGAATCACGCCTCCATTCTAAGGTTCATCGACATCTCCTGCCTGAGAGCAGAGTCAATAACTGTAGCCGTACCCTGCGAAATGCACTTGATTTGTCCTTGCCTAAGATGGGAATTTCGAGGTACCGAAATTCTCCCATCCCATTTTTCACTCGATCCTTGACTAATAATAAATGGAGGCTTAGGTAATTATCAGTATGTTGTATATCATGTATTTCAGCAATATCATTATGTGCAATATCAACTGCCATGATGGTTGGCACAGCAGGTTCTCACATTCATTCGTATTTTGATATTGCATGTGTTTTATCCTTCCTCTCACTCTCTCATCCCTTTTCTCTATTTGAACTTGTTACTTTTCAAATTTACTTTTCTCTCCTTCAGTTCTGGTCTTTCCTCTCTATTTCTATTTCACTCCCATCCCTCTCTCTCATCTCCCTGTCTGTCTGTCTCTCTGTGCTCTCTCTGCCTCTTCCTCTTTCTCCCGTCGTCTCTACTTCCTCCTCTCTGTTTATCTCTCTCACTTTTTGTCTCTCCCTCCTCCTCTCCACCTCTTTCTCTGATGATGTTTCACGGTACAACATTCTTGAATTATCTGCCATTCTTACTGTGACCAATAATATCTAATGATTTCCAATTTTGTCATGTGCAATGTGATTATACGTGTATTGTACTCATGTCTCACTTGTGATCACCACACTGCCAATATTCCAATATTAATACTTGTTAATACTTGTTAATATTTATTACACCATCTGAATGAATTTTGTATTGCATTATATCACAGTTTTTCCTACGTTATAGTTAATTGAATTCCCGTATCTGTATACATTTTATTTTATTTGTTTTGATTTAAACATTTACTCAATTTTGCTAGCAGTATTTCATATCGTGTATTTATTTTATTTTATTTTTTTTTTGATACCGTTTTGATGTTTTGATGTAAACATTTATTCATTTTTATATATTTTTTTTCCCTATTTGTTATGTTTTCTTTATTTATATAAATATATGTTTTTGATTTTTTTTTTCTTCTTTGGACTTTTTGACAAGTCGTGAATAAAACCTCATTTGAATCTTGAATGAATCTTGAGTTTGTTCACCCCCCCTCCCCCCTTCCCGCCCCCAATATATATATTATTCTAGATTCACTCTGTAGAGACATGAATGTGTGATGAATTGTGAATGAACATTGTAAAGCGTGCTCACTAATCACATAACATAACTCTCTTTTTATTTTAGCTACGAGAAAACAAGGTTGCACTGACAATAAAATACATGAAAGAAAGTATTCCCTTTTCGTTATGTTTATTGGGTACTGATGAAGCTGACCGTACACTTGCAAGGTGTAGTCAAGCACAAGTCGATGACTCGGAATAAAAATGCATAAATGGTAAATGTGAATATTGCACTGAGTTACATCGGCCAATAGTAAATGAAATGCATGGTCATAATAATGCGAAGGATGGACATGATAAATGCAATAAATAAATAAAGGCGTACGACAGAGTGGAAAACTAATATGAATGGCGGAAGTCTGAAATAAACCTAATCAATAATTCCTTAAAGACTCATTTGTTTTCCAGCCTCACCTTTATGTCTTCCTTTTTTGTATCGTTGTTTCGCCGCATAAAACTCAACATCATATCATATTTAAATCATTAAATAAGTAAGATGTGTACTGTATTTGTGTGAATAACAAATGAAGCATTCTACTTAACATATAGGGCAATCCCCATACATGATACAAGTGTCATCATAAATATATGATAGAAACAACTCGTATACACTCCTAAAATTATCAACCACATATTATGTGTAAAGTGCATATCAATAAAGAATGAAATAATGAAAAGTAATAATGTTACTTGAGTTTCGTATGCAGCTGTAAAGATTAACACTATGGAATTATCACTTACAAAAGCAATCACTTGTATACACAATTACTTAATCTTCCAACACATATATGCATCTTTTGTATGAACTTCGTGAATTATTTCGTCACACAAACCTATTTACAATAAATAGTGCCATTCTAGTAGCAATCAAGGTGTAGTTGTCGAAATAATAAATAATATAATGTGTGTATGTATATACATATAATACATATAAAGTACATATAATTCAAAAGTTGGTTCATAATAAAGATATGTACAATAATAAAGATATGTACATTATTACAACAAGTACATTAATTAGCTTCATGCATTCCATGGGACTCATTAGGTATAATGTCTCAATTTAAATGGTGATGTGAAGTACTGACATAAATTGCATTATTTTGATATAAATGCTCCGAGAATATAATAATTAATACCAAAAGTAATACAAGGCCACTAACAAAAAGATCGTTGTATTATGATATTATCCTAATCGAACAAAACCGAGTAAAATGAGACAAAAATATATACTACATTTATATTTCACGTTCAGTTTACTTTTCCTTCATCTCTCCCCAATCCAATAGGAGGGGGTACTCGGCGTTGAGGGCGTGTAAAATAACATATGTTTAAAGATCCACAATAGTTGTAAGCATACATTTTCAGCAGTATTTCGCCATCAAAATCATCCTATATACAAGTATTATGTTTGTACAAAGATTAGGAAATAGTCCCATTCCAGATTTAAGTCATTTTCAATATTCAAATAGCTTTCCAAAAAAATTGGAATAGCAAAACAATTTTTTTTTAAAGTTGATGAATAATCCCAAATTCGTTTAACAGCTGTTTTTTTAAGGAATTTACATCGTCGATCATCATTATACTTGATTCACTAAAAGTGCAAACAACACATTTGTACATAAGCGTTTCTATATCTAAATGTAAAACAGCATGCTGCTTAGATAATTTGAAAAACTGTAATAAGGAGTGAAATAATTCCAAGTACGATGATGGAAATAAGGCAAGAGTTACATGCAATAACATAATTACCAATGACAATGCATAAAGCTGGTTAGCAGGGACCTACATTATCTAAACATGAAGATGAAATAAATTGAACTTCATTTCTCCTGGAAGTTAACATGTTGACTACTGATTTAACATATTCCCATAGCTTTAATACAAAAATAACCCGGTTCCAGTCGGAAATGGAGTTAACGAATACTAGGAAGTAGATCAGGTATATATCAGGTATGAGACAATGCAGCATGTCAACTTGACCGGGTAGTGTGTAGTCATCACTGGAACTCATCCAATATGTGAGAACACAAATGATGTCAGGTACAAGGCAATGCACTATGTCAGCTGCAGCTGCACTGTGGCTCAATCAGTGTGGGTAATGTAGTACTGATGACAAGATGTATCGTCCCTGAACAAGAAAACATAATGGAATTACGATAAGAAGAAGAATATTCAACGACATAGAAGTGCAATGTTTACATATTCATTGGATTTGACATATAAATTATGAAATATTCTTTTTACCTCAGGGTGATGATAAGACCAAAAGTTGAAGTGTCTTTATTCTGATGGTTTTTCCACTAACCGCCTTGATAAATGTCAGTTTTAGTAAAGAATTCCAGATTCTGTTTTCTATTCTTGTCTAGGTAAAGATGCATATTATTACATGAAGCTTAACTAATAAACCTTAGTAACACCATTCTGAAAAGAAAGAAGGCAATTCTCAGATATCATTACATACAAAAATAGCGAAATTGCTATTTTAAATCCCTTATTTCATTATTATAATTGTTAAAAAAAGACTGATCTATGTTGAGTATTACTTAGCATTATATGAAAATACAGGGCCTCACTCCAATGACGTAGCATGGGTCTAGGCACTGATAGTGTTATTATTGGGGGGGGGGGGGTCACACCACTCTCACTAGGTGGATAAAATGCAAATTAACAAAGACAATTTTGAAAAGGGCAGGATAGGGAATGTTCTTCTTTTTCATCATAATCATCATCATCTTCTTCGTCTTTATCCTCTTTCTCCTCCTGTACACTCTTATTTCCTTATATCGCCTTATTATCTCTTTCTTTCTCTCTCACTCTCTTTCTAATTGTTCACCATGCGATGGTGGTACGTTCGTGCCCTAGTGACCCCAATAACTTTATATAACGAATGATAATGGAAGACAAAAATGAGATAGTGAGCATTAATTTTGTTCCTCTTTTTTTTTGGCCCCCGGAGATTTGAAAATCGCGCCGGCCGATATTTCACTCAGTAGAGGGGGGGGGGGGGGAGGGGGGGGGGGGGGGGGGAGATAGTGAACACTTTTTTAAAACTCAACACCCCTCCCCCCTCCCCCCTTGAGCACCAACAAAAAGGTAAATTTGTGGTAACCATTATTTTATTTTTTATTTTTGTTTTTGCCAGGGGTGGGGCCCGTCTTTTGGGCCAAGGCCCGCTCGACCCATCCCCTGCATTCGCGTCTGCTCCGACACAACAATAGGCTAAGAGAGTCTAAGTGTAGAAATGAAAGATTTAGCAGAAGTGTCCTACCGTATCTGGTGAGATCGATATATCGTAATTGATGTAACATTTATTGTAAGCAGTATTTACATATACCCTGCGAAACAAATCTCATTTAATTTCGATAGAAATTGATACGATTGTATTTCATACATACACTTAAATTACCATCTATCTATATCTCACCCTCTGTGTTTTTAATAAAAAGGATAATAATAATAATAATAATAATAATAATATTTATAATAATGATAATAAAAGTCACACTTGTAGCGCTTAATATTTTATAATCGCATTTATAAACATTTATAATTTACACTGTAATTATTATTAGCCCGCTATTGTATTCAATTGCTAATCCGCACATGAAACTGCACACGCTCCGCTCCATGGGATAATTCCAGCTCAGGCGCCATTTTACAAGCTCACACAAGCTACAACCACATTCACATTCGCTTTATACGGGCATGACCGTGTACCCATTTAACACCTAGGTGGAGAGTGACAAATGTAGATTACTGCGGCAGCGGGACTCGAACCGATCCAAAGTATGTTGCCGTAAACACAAGACTACTACACCTCTCCTCTCTCTCTCTCTTTATCTTTCTCCCCCCCCCCCCCCACCCTCTCTCTCTCTCTCCGCATGGAAGTTTCATGAACTTCGATGATCCTATGTACTGTCATGGTCGCAAATATATAGCTGAAGATAATGTTTAGAAAAATACTCATCCGATTTTAATTCATTTACGGGTTTTGAGTGATTTTCAGACGGTTTGCACAGTCGTTGCAGAGGATTATTAAAAAAAAAAATGGTAACAGTTGCTCAATATTGTCTGTAAAAGGAAAGAATTAGTTGCAGTCGAATCGCATCGATATAGAGATACATCATGTCCCCAATCTTTCTTACTTTTAACTTTCCTCTTCCGCCCCCTCTTTCCCTCTCCCTCCTATACCTCTCACTCTCCCTCTGTATCCTTCTAATCTCTTCATATTCCTTTGCTAGTTTTTTCCTCCTCTCTCCACTTTCTTTGTTTCTCTCCTCTCCTACCCATCTATTTATTTAATTATAATTCGATGTTACATTACGTCAACAAATTAATATATTTTGTTTTTGTATTATTCTTTGTATGTAACAAAATTATGAATGAATAATAACATAGCGAACTATTTATTCCTATACCATTAATTCTTACCTACAAATTCTCTCTCTCTCTCTCTTTAGATTTATCTCCCTCGTCGCTTTCTTCTTGGTCTTATTCTCTTCCTTTGCCAGTTTCCCTCTTTCCGCTTCTATCATTCCTGTTCTTCCTTTACCCTATTATGTAAATTAATTCCTATTTAGTGTTCAAGAAGAGTTGCACCTGTAACATATATGTTTATATATTCCGTGTAAATCAAGAAAGATGTGTGATTTATAAAAGCTAGGGCCAATGTATTAACCTATGATGTACCTACCCTTTCCTATCCATCCTCTTTTACCTCTCTGGTTCTCCAACCTTTTTTCTTCCTCGGTTGGTTTGCTTAGCTTTGTTCTCTACTTTTCTAAATCTCTTCTCTTCTCTGCCTTTCGCATATTCTCTTTCTCATTAATATTGACAAATTGACATTATCTATATATATCTTTTTGACAATTTGCATATATATTTTTTTAAACACGTGCATGATTGTTATTGTTATTCATGTCAATTTAGTTGTATGATTAAGATCATGGAATGTTCTCAATAAACCTATCAGTCAATCCTTCAGTTGTAAAAAAGTCATTCATCAGTAATGAAAATGGGCAGTTATAAAAACAGGGAAAAGGGAATTCATAAGAAAGGAAAAGGTTAATTTGTCAAAGTAAAAGGCACCTTGCAAATTTGATGAGGGGGAGATATAAAAGGGGAAGGGAAACTTAATGAAAAAGAACAGCGGCACAATAAAAATGAACAGTTTTCTTCCGTCAAAGGAAGCGCTTCGTGTGTACTTGAAGAAAAAAAGAGGGGACATTGTTGTGCCCCCCTCCCCGTGAGCGCCGACTCTGATGCAGATAAAGAACGCCCCAAATAGAGAGAAAGAGACAACCGGGGAGCAACATGTGGAGGGGGGGGGGGGGGCAGTACTAAAAATCATACAACATTAAAAACACAGAAATAATCATTGGTACAATTAAGAAATGGTTTAAGGGTGATAGCACTGAAAATAACAATTTAATGGAAAAAACATAAAAAGTAAAATGAACCAAAACACAGCAAAATAAGGATCAAGTGAATGAGCTCATGTTATAACGATAGTAGCACCAACAAAAAGAGCCAACAATGAAAGAAAGAAACTTCTCAATGTCATGCAAGGAACAAAATAATAAATCATACTAAAAATCGTACCATCGAAACAACACCGAAAACAAGGATAATATTTAATGAAATATTTGATAGAATGTTGAAGTTCAAATCCAGACAGAGGAAACAAAGTGAAGTACGTGTACAAACGTAATAGGAACACATGGGAGAGAATAAACATAAATTATGTCATTCAGCAACTTTTGTGATATTCTGTTGAGCATTTGGTAACTAAGAATGGGATAACAATCATCAACAACAATAAAGAAAGAGAGCCGGGACAGAAACAAAAGAGTTTGATACGAAACCTCAAAATATAAAACAGTTTGAAAAACTTACGAAGCAGAAGGGAATTATTTTACAAGAAAATAAAAATAACACTAAGAAAACGTTAACAAAGAAAATGGGCCAAAAATGGAAAGAAAATTTAGATATTGAATATTAAAACACAATATACAAAACAATATTAGCATCATAGCGGTTGTTATACAGATGAAAATAAGAAATAGTGAAAGTGTACAGTGCACATAACATGGAGCGATACTTACATGAATAAGCCACACAGAGAGGCCGCCGTATGATGATGCTTGAAAATCTTCGAGATGAGATTCCAGTCTGCTGCCCTCTCTAGTTCCACACCTCTCTAACCTATGTTCATAAAACAGAGTGATGGAGGTAAGGTGCGTTGGGTGTTAGACTAACGAAAAAGAAGCAGAGAGAGAGAGAGCAATAAGGGGGGGGGCATAGATATATATAAAGAGAGAGGAATATAATAGTAGAGGGACATACAAAGAACAGAGAAATTAAGAAAGAAAAACAGACAGAGAATGCGTAAAATATGGTACTCTTAGTATTTTCATGTCGGGATTTATATATCAGATTTTTGTTCCCATGAGCGATTTGATTTTGTAGGCCTCGTTTAATTTGCATAGCGACAGAAGTTACAAATTCCGGGAAGGGGGATGATAAGGGGTGTGTTTCATCAAGCCTTACAATTGATATTAAAAGTGATCAGATAAATTTTAAGGGCCTACAGTTCTTTTCGACTTTATGCCGTTTAATCCCCCCCCCCCCCCGCCCCCAACAAAAAAGTATGAATAATTTTAAATTAGGAAGTGATCCATATACATTATGAGATCAATGTTATTTTTGTATATATATATATATATCCCAGAGACTGTTTATTTCGGTATGAAAGAAACCAAACGAGTATTTCAGCTTTCCTGTTTTAATTTTCGATTTGAAAGGAAGTATTTTATATTGTATAAGCTGGTCAAATATCTATTTTCGTTCTTGTTTATATTCTGGTGTATAAAAAACAAAAACATAAAAAAAGAATCCATGATATGATATGTGATATGTATTTAAACTTTGTTCAATTTCCTCTCAGTGTATTTGTACAGGGTTTCCAAGGAAAACAGTTTTAATACTGAGAGAGTAACTCTCCTTAAATAAAACAAATTAAAACAAAAATCATCCCATTATTAATCCGATATGTTCAAGCATTGATTTGCTTAAAAGGCGAAAATGAAGGCTAACAATTGTTTTATGTATGGGAGAATGGAGAATTTTGTACAAAATTAAAGGCAAATTTTGGGCCATTAATTATCTATTTGTTTATACATTTGTGCCCTTATTCCATTCACATACACTCTCTCTCTCTCTCTCTCCCATTAACACACAATCACAGCTATCAAAACTCTTTGCTTTTTGTCCCTTTCCAAGTGATTGTTTTGTTCTTTCACACCCCCCCCCCCCCTCCAACAAAACAAATAGAATAATAATTTTAAAAAAAAAGTAAAACATACAAATAATAACCACTGACTTGTAACAAAAGCACTGCTAGGTTATCTGATCACTCAAACAAACACACCATCATTGAATCACATATCATTGCCCTTTATCATCATTTCATTATTACTAATTATGCGTTAGCGCACATCTCATCCATTCAATTTTTGCATAACCCATTTTGTTCATATTAAATGACAAACAATACATTGCTCAAATACAAAATAACATTAACACAAATTTGTCAAGCTTTAAAGTCTTATAGCTATTATTATGCTTTAATGCATGCAAATCTACATTTTATACATGATGAGCAATAGCAATTTATTTCAAGGGACACAATAAGAACATTTTTAATGACACAAATGCAAGTACTGCTTTTAAAGTGACAACCGGTTGTTAAAACTATTGCAGCTAATATCTGCCACTGTGTAGTCGAGGTACATTGGTGGAGATTAAAAGAGTAACATTTGTAGTAAGGATTGCAGTAACTAATATGGTTGTTAATCTAAGGGTAATACACTTTGTAATGTAAGGTCATGCAGTTGATGAAAATGTTTTTTTTTTTATATACTACAGTTTGCCTATACGAACTTGATTATCAATTTTTTTCTATCAGCTTTGAGAATTTTTTAAGGACAACATGAATCCGAGTTGATATATTATTTCCTGCCGGACAAATCTGTTTTCACTGCAATTACAATGTTCGGTTATTTCTTTTGTATTTGTTCTTGTGCAATTGCTAAGAATATCCAATTCAGGTATCAACTGGTAATTATCGACACATATCCATGCCAACAGAAACCGTTCTACTATTATAGAGTTCCAAATAGGGCCTCAAATTGGTCGACTGCTGCTCATATGAATTGCTACTTTAAAATTTCCAATTTGATATTTTAAGATTCACGAACAGATTTATCTATGTAATGTAAGTTTAGAAACAATAACTTCCATGACAGAATCATAGATTTTTAAATCAGCAACAACACTAAGCAAGATATCTTTCGAAAGTGCAGGATTAAATTGCAGAGCTATTAAACTTAATATGGATTATTACTTTAGTTTTATCTTTCAACTGTAATTAGTTGTTTTCTTTTTTTCTGCTCCAAGATTCTACAATTCTATTTAAAAGAATAGAATTCTTGGAAGTATCATTAATTTGTTTACTTCCTTTAAAACATTACTTGATGAAATCTTATCAAACCAATATTCTCATACTCGATGGCAAATTTTAGTACAAAGACTGGAGCACTTTTAATATCTTCAGATGGATTCATTTGAAAATCTGTTTCACTGGAAGTCATAGTTAAATGAGAAAGCGACTAGTCCACGATCTGTTTAGCATTGTGGTCCCTCTTGCTTAGAGCTGGAAAAGGGAGCTTGTATCTGTAGGCTGGCTGATGTTCCATATGAAGCATAATGTTGCAGGGTATTCAGGCACTGCAGTCTAGAATTCGGAATTGAAAGTTATGTAATAAAAAGCTAATTAATACTATAGTGTAATTTTTCAATTTTTGTATTTCTGGTCATGTCAATTTCTTTGATTGGAAAATAAATATAATAGAAGGATACAAAATATTCTCTTAAAATATCGATACGAAAGCAGTTTTAGTTTTAAAAAAAATACACAATTGATTTATAGGCTTTGGAGAAAAAAATTATCTTCTCATAACCATTTGGTAAGAATCAAACAGAGATATACATATACCATAAAGAGAGCATATATATTTCTCAGAAAAATAGTTGTCACTTTACCTTATATAATGTGTTCAACTGGACAAAAGTACATTTTCATCAGTGATTCTATTTGTAATGTAAATGTATTTGGGTCAGACCACTATATCACTAACCACATTGAAAGTTTTAGAAAATGTGATAACTGTATCAATTGGACTAGATCTATGGAATGTGGAACCTCTTTTTCATAATACACATTTTGGAATCATCTTGATTTTGATTTTGATCCCAAACATTTCTTTAAAATATTTATCTTGAATGTGTTGATCTTAAACTTTAGCTTTCATTTGTAATCTGACTCTACAGCAGTCTAATCTCAATATAATCTGATATTGAACCAAACCCTATTGTACGGAGAATTGATAACAAAAATACCCTCTGGTGAATAGAAGAGAAAGAAATATCTTAACTGGTATATAACAAACAGGTTGAAGCTTACATCATGCAAGCTTATTAGAGTTTGTTCAACCACATCTTTATACTTTAATTGCTGCCATATGCTATGTACAATATTGATCAAAATCTGGCTGATCTAGTAATTTATCTATATTTGTTTACCTGTCATGGTTGGCTTCCTCTTAAATTAAGAATACAGAATTTTCAGTTTGTTATTGTAAAATCCCATATCCGGCATCTTAACCCTTTATCATAAATGAATATCAAGACTATAAACTCAACAACAAGTTAGTAATTCATATCTATGTAGGTCTAGAAGAAGAAGAAGAGGAACAAAAATTGACCCTTATTTTAATGTCGGTGTTCAAACTTTGCTGAGAAAATCACATCAAAAGGCCACTTAGCACGGTAAGATTTGCAGTACACTTGAACTGGATTACATTATGCAGATCCAAACCCTTTCCTCGGGGCCGAGGTAGGATAAAAAGTTAGTCCAATACGTTGAAGATACGATGAGAGCGAAGTCTTAGACTAGAGGTCTATTTCTTGGATATGACTCAAACGTCCAGGTCCACTCCATTTATGGCTCTGAAAGAAAAACAAAATATAGAGCTTGATACATGGGCCTACTAGTACTAGACCTACATAACATTCTACATCTAGTCTAAAATCTAACTTTTTACTGTTAAATGTAGACTAGAGCTAACTCCTGTTAATTTAGATGTCACAAAAATACAAGTAGACTAGATTTAGGTCTAGGCCTAGCCAAGATCTAGGACTAACTCTAACTTCTAACTTATCTAAGTTATTCCTGCACACAGGGTGCAGTTTAGAGACTAGGTCTACATCTACAATAGATCTAGTAATCTTGTAGACTAAATCTACATTAAGATCTTAATCAAGATCTAACTTGGACTTGGGTCTGACACTGTGGAGTCCAATTTCCTTGCATAAAATGTTAACGTTAAAGGTACTATGTCCCTTTTGCAGCCAACCTCAAATGCTGTAGAACTTTGCAGGAATTATGAATATGTCATGTATGTCCTATCTGTGAAATTTAAACGTTAGCAGTGTCCTCATATTAAAATTATGCAAAGAAACCCGTTTACTTGCTAGACTTCACTGTCAAACACTATTGAGTGTCTGTCTGGCTTTTTTTCTTCTTTGGTAATAACATACATGAAAAGAGTTGTAAAGGGTACATGAGCATTTGTCTACATCAATAACCCACTTCTTGTGATGGCCAAGATTAAACTGATTGAATCTTTGCGCAGCATAAAACGTATGACCATTCGGTACAATTGTCTGAAAATCAAGACTATTACTTTTGGGCTCTATAGCCCTAAAGTCGATTTGACAACTAATAGTCGTTATTTTGCCACTTGAAGACATTTTCAAGCCCCAACTTTTTTAGGGAAGTTCTAAATTAGTATTATCTTTCAAATGCAGTTGGAATTAAAAAATTTCATTTTTTTGGCCTGCAAATGGGACATAGTACCTTTAAAGCAATGATCTCGTTGATTGTTATTATTATCAACATTAAACAAGGGCTACCGCACTGCTTACCAGCAAAAAAACAAAGTAGATTCGGAATCTAAGCCTCAATAAATCTACAATTATAAGCACTAAACTTATCGGCAAAACCATACAACGCGATGATTCCTAAAGCCGTGGTAGACTTATTTTGTTATCAAATGCAAGAATAAACTAGACTTGGTCTAGATCTATATTTCTTACATGTCCTTACCAAATATTCAACATCGTTAGACAAGTAGATTCTACAGTTAAACATGCATGAATGTAGGCTATATGAATAGGACGGAAATGCATTAACTGGTGCAATTCGAAGAGTTAAATTAATTTTAGCTCAGTTGGGGAATGTTTTTAGTTGATATTTATTTCAAATATCGTTTGATTAAAAATGAGAGGAATACTTTCCTTCTACCAAAATAACAATTTTTGTATCAACAGAACGGAATTTACTTACTTTTCGAGGACCTCTGTTGCAGTAGTTTAGCGACGCAATGTTGTGGTTGATTGACCCAAAATCGACTAGCCTTGATTACAGAGCCCTTTTATACATTTAACCTACAATTTATCAAAATCAATTCTAGTTTAAATTTGATTCGATGAAACAGCTCACAAGCATCAGTTTTAAGCCCAAAGTGATTCAGCCTTAAACAAATTATTTTTAAATCGAAATTAATTATAGTTGATGAAACATCCTCTAGGGGGCCGAGAAAAGGGGAAAATAAGTCATTTCCCCTAGCTTGGCATTGCTTAAAATTCGAAAATTCACAAATTATGAGTCGAAGAGTAATGAGCTGACGATGGCCGGGGGAGGCATACATGCCACCTCATGAAACTTGATGTTCTTTAGACGATGCATCCGAAAAACGTTAAAGAATATTTTTTTAAAAGGACAGTTTGCTTTTAACGGTTCATTGCAGCTAGAGCGCATTACTTTTTAATTCGCTGCCGGTGATTCGCCTTTCTGCCTAAAAATAAAAAACGTACTTGCAACCCGAAATATTGATACTGATGATAATTAATAAGATAGTGACAATAATAACATTATGATGATATTAACAGTAGTAAACGCAATAATAATACATGATGATAGTAGTGGCAAAAGAACAATAATAATAAAATAAAAAAATAATGAAAATGTATGATAATGATAATTAATTTTATCAGGATATTATTTTTTTTATAAGTCAAAATGGACTTAGGTCTATTTATATTAGCTTTCGACGGTTCATAATAATACATGCAACTTTAGATTTTAGGATCGTCTAGTAGGATTTTAATCTATTTGATACAAGATTTGAACAAGAACCTACACCAGCGCTGACATCGTCTTCACATGTCTGCAGCACTCGATGAGGTAAACGAAGTCTTCCTCGTCGTTGCACTTCACACAGTACAGATGTAGCCGCCGTAGGTTCTTAGTTTGTTCTCTGATCAGAAGACCCAGTCCTCTCATCGTCTCTATCGATACACTCCTCTCCTCTGATGGGAGTGAGTACGGTGCTGTAAGCTTGATGCGTGTGAGCTGCTGTCTTCCGGTCCGACGAAGACCAGCCGTGATCTGAGGTATGTCTCTCTCTGCATCATCGATAGTGATATCGATATGTCTCAAGCCAGGAAGCGATGAGAGCAGACCTTCATAGCTTTGTGACGTCACTCTCTCAGCTGATAGCTTTGTGACGGATGGAAGCTCAGGAGGAGATGAAGGGAAACTGAGAGAGGAGTCTGAGATGGTAAGATGGTTCATTGAGGTGAAGGATCGGAGGCAGCACCACAACTTGTCGGTCATCTTAGTAGATAGCTGGCACTGCTGTATCTCAAACCTAGTATTCTGCAATGACATGCACACATAATTTTTTAAACTAAAAGAGGGGAAAATAGAATTCCATATCGGTCAATTAGTAATTGACAACACAAGGCTTAAATGGCACCACTGATTTTCAAAATCCGATAAATGATTTAATTCAGAAGAAACAATGCTACTTTGCTACAATTTCCTCAGTTCAAGGCAGAGAGGATACCCCTAAATCGAATATTTGAAAGCGAAATGCATGCACCAGTTTAAAATCGGGCGAAAAATTCGCAACGACTCATCCAGCCGCTGAATAAGCAGGGGGGTGATGGGTGGGGGGAGGGGGAAAAGGGGGGGGGGGGGGGATGGGGGGGGGGGGGGGGGAAGAGGGGGGGGGGGGGTTAAGAGGACATATTTGTTTTTGGGTCCCGAAATTTGAAATTTGACCCATCGACATTTCATTCCGGGGGGTAAGGTCATCTTTTTTAGGTCATCTATAAGGATTTGTTTTTTATTTGTTTATTTAAAAAAAAAAAAAAAAAAAAAAAAAAAAACATAGGGTCTACACAAACAAATATAAAGGGGGGGGTAACCCCCCCCCCCCCCCCTGCGTACGCGTCCGCATGCACCTATATTACCAAAAATCTACTCACCTGGACGGTATACCTGTCATTGTTTAGAGAACCAGGTCCACTCCTACATATTTTGTGAAAATGTAATGAGGGTAAGAATGTGATTCAATAAGTTATTGGGAAATGATATTATATTAATAAAGAAAATAAGTGAATTGTACGGCCCCTCTGAATGAGGGTAATGATCATGATTATAAATAACAATAACAAAACTGATAATAATAATAATGATTCCAATACTAATAAGAACATCAATAGCAATATATTGTAACAATTATTTTGTCTTCAAAAGCGACATTAGCACAAAGTCTGTATTAAGATCTAGATCTACGTACCCCGAATTTAAGGACGTTAGTTGCTTAGTCTTGACAAACAGGTCAACCAAGGCTTCTTCGTCTCTGCCCTTCACCCCGGACACATGCAGCCGCTGTAGGTTTTTGGTTTGGTCTTGAAATAGAAGACTAAGCTGTCCAATTGACTCTCCTGATTCAATCTTCCTGTCTGTGGTGAGTGCTGTCAAGGCGTGTAGTCTGATTTGAACAAAGAACTGTTCATCCATAGCCCTGGTCTGACCCATAGGCCTGGAGGCTCTGGTGATCTCAAAAGTGCTGCTCGTCTCTGCAACATCGATAAAGACCTCGATCTCCCTCACACCGGGTACCGATGAGAGCACTCCTTCGTAGCTTTGTGACGTCACTCTCTCGGCTGATAGCTTTGTGACGGATAGAAGCTCAGGAGGAGATGGAGAGAAACTGAGTGAGGAGTCTGAAATGGTAAGCAGGTTCAGCGAGGTGAAGGATTTGAAGCAGGACCACAACTTTTCTGTCATCTCAGTAGATAGCTGGCATTGCTGTATCTCAATCCTAGTATTCTGCAATTAATTACAAATAGACAAACCTTTTCACTTTTATATACATTGATCTATATATTGAGACTAAACGTGTGGACGTATAGAATCCCACGTCAGAGAAGCTGAAAGTACAAATATTAAATTCATATTCCGATAATTAATTGAGTTCTTTCAACAACAAAAAAATGCAACTGTATAGCAACTCCCTGTTATTATAGTTAAATTCAGAGGATATCCCTTTGTTGAATATTTCAAAGCGAAATGCATGCACCCGTAAAGCAAAAGTCATTTACCTGGACGGTGTTCTTTTTGTTCCCAGATTCACCTCCACTGCTACAAAAAATATTTGAAAAGGAATGAATGTGATTCAAGCAAATCTTGGGAAACGATATTACATTAATAAAGAATGCAAGTGAATTTTACATCCCCTCTTTACAGAGGTTAATGAAAGCAACAATACTAACAATAAAATAATGATAATAATCATATTATAATAATGGTAATAATAATAACAAATATAACCATGATCATGATATCAATAATAAGAACATCCATAAAATACCATAAATACATTATTTGGTGTTCATGCCGTCTTCAAATTAAAAAGCGCCATGAACACAAAGATCTGTAGTGACCAAAATTCGCGGAGATTTTTGAAAATATATTAGAAAATGTGATATTCGATCAATGATTTCTCATATTCTACACAAATATATTTATTTTAATTATTAGCAAATGGACGGCAAAGTTTTTAACTACGAATTGGTGCAATTACAAAATTTATCGTCAAAGGATTCAGGAGATATCGCAATCTAACATTCGGTGCCGGAGTGGCGCGCGCGCTGCAACTCACGAAAAAGTCATACAAAACAACGAGACCTTACTTCGTGCACGCGGGTTACATCTGATTTATCAAAAAATTCAATCGATCAAATGTAAGATAATTGGATATTTTGCAAGGAAAAATATCATACAATCAGTTACTACCAGGGGTGGCGATGTTTAGGGGGAGGGGATCGTAACCCCCCCCCCCCCTGGAAAATTTGAAAAGTGCACACACACAAATGTATAGCAAATACTGACTAAAGACATTCAAAGACTGCCACACTTTTTCTTTGTTAGGCTCTGGAGGGCCCAAGCAGGGCCCAAGAGTGCAGCGTTTGGACTGTAATACAAATGCAAAAATCTTCTCGCTCGGTCGCTAGCTACGCTCCCTCGCATAATGTCCTTCAAAATGTACAAGTAAATATTGTGGAAAATCTGTATTTCGTTGGTATCACGTAAGCACAGTTCACAGTTCACACTGTATGTTTACAAGATTAAGAGTTATAGAAATAGATCAGTGCTCACAAAATTAATATTCCGCTCGCTCTTTTTATTAAGATTGTTATTTGTTAAGGAGTCCTTTCCAGCCTGGTTATTCAAATATTGTCGCCCGACTTTCTAAAGGGCAATGGTGTACATCTTTCTAAAAATAGTATTATTAAGTCAAACTCAAGGTCCTTCGTTACATGACTAGACCTATATCTAGACTAGAAAGATCTAATTAAAGTTTACTAAAATTTACCTACTAAATACACACTAATTACCGGCAATGTAAAGGGGAAGTGTGGAAAAAAGGATATTGCTTGTGTGTATACTAATAAAACAAAACTTCAAAAACATGTACAAGTGAAAGGGGGAGGCCTGGTCACTTCTCGTTCACTAGATCTAGGCCTTGGGTCTATGCTCCATCGCAATTTGTCGTCCCGGTCATGAAAATAAATCGCCGCCACTGGTTGGTACCACTTTTTATTCATAATTTTGATGTCATTTGCTCTCAAAATAAAGATTTACAAACCCTTGCTGGCAAGTTCATGTTTCTTTTTTCTCGGAACGGACGCAAAAGACTGCAAAATTTGCAGATCTTTTGTCAATATTTTACTAGGCTAGTTTCACCTTCAATTCAATACAACAATTTAGATTTCTCTTTCCATTACTGATATCAGACTTTCAAAATCTTACCGAGTTGTTGAGGTAGCGAACTATGGTCACACCACCATACATCTATATAGTAGACCTAGATCTAATTGGCCTAGTATAGAATTTTCCGGCCAAATTCGCGAGTTTGTCATTTAAATTAATTTGTCTTGCGTTCAAATTCAACGGTTTTAGTGCTGTCAGATATATCTTGGGTTTATATTCCTTTTTCTAGTTTACAAATCTATGAAGTGTTCGTTAGAATCTATGTATGTTTCATTCAAATTAATGAATAATGTGCTTCTTTCACTATTTGGTCATTCGATTTGGCGCAACACGATTTCTGACATCGCGAAGGTGTACTTTTAGCATTCGAATTAGCACTTTGTGCACTTAAATTGATGGTCAATATACATTTCTCGTTTATTACACACTTGTTATAGCTCATTCTTTTTCTTTCAAGATTGTTTTTTCCATGTGTATTTCGTCATATTTTATTTTCTTGCATTTGACAGCACTAAAACCGTCGAATTTTAACACAAGACAAATTGATTTAAATGACAAACTCGCGAATTTGGACGAAAAATCCTATACTAGATCTAGTACTCAGTAGTAGTAGATCTACCTACCCCGAATTCAAGTACGTTAGTTCTTTAGTCTTGATAAACAGGTCTACCAAGGTTTCTTCGTCTATGCCCCTCATCCCGGACACATGCAGCCGTTGTTGATTTTTGGTTTGGTCTTCAAATAGAAGACTAAGCCCTCTAATTGTCTCTCCTGATTCAATTGTCTTGTCTGTGGTGAGTGCTGTCAAGGCGTGTAGTCTGATATGAACAAAGAACTGTTCATCCATTGCGGTGGTGATCTGAAGAGTGTTGCTCATCTCTGCAACATCGATAGAGACGTCGATATCTCTCACTCCAGGTATCGATAAGAGCACTCCTTCGTAGTTTTGTGACGTCACTCTCTCAGCTGATAGCTTTGTGACTGATCGAAGCTCCGGAGGAGATGGAGGGAAACTGAGAGACGAGTCAGAGATGATGAGAGTATCTAACATCACAAATTCTTTGAGGCAGGACCATAGTCCACTAGTCACGTCGGTTGTTAGAGTAGACCCCTCGAACTTTACTGTCCTAACCTGGTGTTTAGGTAGAGAGAGAGAGAGAGAGAGATAGAATGGGAGGGAGGCGGGGGGGGGGGGGTGGGCGGTGAAGAGAAATAGAGATAGAAACAAATAGTCAGAACATGGATAAGTTGATGAAGATATCTATTTCATCTCTAATCCATAATCTGGCCTGTTCTTATATTTCATCTCTATAATCTTCTCTGTACTTACTTCGAGCCGCCCAAGATGGCGTTATCAACGAACTAGTACACCCTGCTTTTTCGCCGGGGTAGAAGTCCAAAGATCACGTCATCTTCGGCTTGCAGCAGGTAGGGGGGGGGGGGGGGGGTCGCGGTGAAGGAGGATATTTACAATGAAATCGGCTAGATTCTGAACTATCTAATGTCTTGTTTTGATTATCATTAAAACAAACGAGATTGCAGCCTGACCCTTTCTGAAAATATTATTCGCTAAAGTAATTGATGCTCCCTTCCCTTCTCCTTTACATTCCTGAGTTATAGATGTATTTTCTTCCATCATGTTAAATCTAGAGATCCTTTGTTTTACATAGGCTACTTGCTTTTATTGACTGAATCTCATCATTTTCCCTATATGAATAGGCCCTAGTACCTAGTATTATTTGTTTGCATTATTGTTCTCGTTTCTGGAATGCAGTACCTTGATCAAGGCCGTAATTGGGCGAAGATGGAAAATTATGATAATTATACGTCTTGATCATTTTATCTTGCATTATTATTGATGAAGATGCCGTCGATTAATCAATAATCTATTAAAACAATCTTACCCCTTTGGCTTATAGTTATAGTGGAGGGATGGAAATTTAATCAATCTTTATGAAATTATTATTGCAAACACATTTTGTAAAATGAAAACGTGCATACCTGACGTTTAAGTTGCTTTGGAAGATTTTGCATCCCAACGACGGTGTAGACAGTTGGTGACTTTAGAACAATACTCTGTGCAGTTACACATCTTTGAACCAACGAAGCCCCCAGAATCTCAGCGGTTTTAGGCATTAACTTACGATCAGATGATCATCCAGGGGTCGCCTTAGGGCCCTTGGTGGGGTGTAGGGCGCGGGGCCCCCGGAAGTTCAGGGTTTTAGGCTTTTGAATATGGTCTGATGAGCTTCCAGTGGCCCGCTTAGGGTCCTGGTGGGGTCCAGGGGGCGGAGCCCCCGGAAGCTCAGGTGTTTTAGGCATTTAATTATGGTCAGCTGAGCAACCAGGGGCCCGTCTTAGGGCCCTTGGTGGGGGTAAGGGGGCAGAGCCCCCGGAAGCTCAGAAAAAATCATGCCATTTCAGCAACATTTGTAAATTATTCACTGGTATCGAATTAGAAATAATTTTATCGGCGGGGGGGGGGGGGGGGGGAACTACCCCAAGCCTGAGTGAGTGAGCATAGTGAACGAGAGGGGTGAAGGTGATGAAAGTAACTACCCCCTCACAGGTTTTGAAGTTTTGTTGTATTAAAAAATTATATTCCTTATATAGGAAAACTATAGTATGAAAAAAAAACAATATACTTTTTTTCACAATTCACTTTTCTACAATATTTCCTTGAATATTTTGAAGGATATTATGCGAGGGAGCAGAAGATTTTTGTATTTGTATTTGTCTAAACACTGCACTCTTGGGCCTTCCAAAGCCTAATAGTGTGTCGCCGCCCCTGCAACTGCCATGTATCAACACTCCATACAAACCAGCTCAGGATGATGGGAACTAAGCTGAATGTATCCTTATTGAGTGTATGCGTTGAAATGATAACAAAATACAAATTATCTTAGATAATGATGGGTTAGCTTGCTAAGCTGCTGTTACAGACACTGATGTTGTTTCCCTTCAAATCCCTCGCATTCCCTTCTCTTTAACAACCCCTGGGGGCTGGCCTAAGATGTTGTTTTCTTTATGAAGGAGTGTTACTACAGTCGAACGGCTTGTAATACTTTTTTTCAAAATGTTCCTTGCTAAAAACCTAGTTGACACATATGAGAATATAGTTGGGAGAATTCCGGAATTAAGCAGATCATTATTTCAAATTTTGATCATTAATGATAGCCTGTTTTTACTCAAACTTTCAGATTATCTTTAAATGTATATCGAGCATTGAAGTCACTACCTTATCACCATTTTCTCTCATCTGAACAATGTTAACACAAACCTTAAATGAAGCTTGCACAAGAAATACTTTTATTTGTAAAGGTATGAACTAGAAATGTCTAATATACACCAGTTTAAATATAAAAAGGACTACTTTATTTTTAAGACCTGTTAGAATTGTCAATGGAGAATTGGGCAGTTACCCTTTTGGTTTAACATTTGAAATGCAGTGTACATACCACATGAATGCTCATCTAAAGGTCTGTTAAAATGAGATCTGCTTACCATTCATAAGGACCGCTATTAATAAGGACCACTTTCGTAAGGCTCGCTATTCATAAGGACCACTATTCATAAGGACCGCTTTCATAAGGACCGCTATTCATAAGGACCACTATTCATAATTTGAGAAAAGGGTCATTATTCATTAGGGTCATTATTCATACATGTAAGAACCGCTATTCATAATCGAAGAAGGGGGTCACTATTCATAATACGAGAAGAGGGTGGCTATTCATAATACGAGAAGGGGGTCGCTATTCATAATACGAGAAGAGGGTGGCTATTCATAATACAATAAGGAGGTCGCTATTCATAATACAGAAAGGGTCGCTATTCCTAGAAATTAAGTAAGCAAACAAAATTATATTAAAGGTAATACAAAGTTTTGGTATGGGGTTATGAATTTGGTTCAAATGAACATATTGGAAGCATATGCGATCCTACAGTATTCAGTGATCGTTGTCGCGGTTGAAATCAAGTTTAAAGAAGATATTGTAAAGAATAAACTCTTTATGTTGTATAGCTCCCTCTAAAGGTCAAGATATTAATTTAGCATTAAAACAATGTTTCTTGACTAAAATCGACCGATTGGCTATTCCCGTTTGGAAATTATATATCACAACTGCATATTCTGAGATGTTCATGTTAGCAGCTACCATTGGATGGCCGTATAGGCATTGATATTCAAATTTTCTCGAAAGCAGAAGTGTTTAGGGGCTAAATTTTCGAGTGCTTGTAATACATCCTTAGGGCATCCAAATCTATCAACATTTTCAAGAATCGCTATCCGGCCATTTTCAAAATTCCCAACATTTTGTATTACCAATATACTTTAAAAAAAGACATACCGGTAATACAGGGTACGCCATCGTTCGCGTAACGCCTAACGGTCACAATATCATATCTTAATGGCTTAAAATCTTGAAAATCTAACTTCCTTACTTATATGGAAAATATATCTTGCTATATTGTGTATAATTTATGAAAAGATGGTATATAACCAGGCGCGGATCCAGAGGGGGGGGGGGGGGGGGGGGGGGGGGGGGGGGGGCAGCGGGCCTTGCCCCCCCCCCCCAAAAAAAAAAGAGAGATAGAGAAGGAAAACATATTGCTCCGATTGTCTCATTTTCGCTCGCCTGAACATTGCCAGCACAAACCACTGACCTCAGTATCTCCTGTACGGATTATCGCACATTCCCATTCATTATACGTTACGTACTAAAAGGCTGTATTGTCTGACCGTCATGAATATTCATGTTTTTGCTTACCTCGGCTAAATGTTTGCATTTACTAAATTGAAAAATTACGGTGGGGGGTTGGATGAAATGGACATAATGAAATAAGCAGAAGTGATCTATGATAATTCATGCTTTTTATGTTTCGTGTGCTCGACCTATAATCTTCAAATCGCTTGGCAAACTGAGTACAAAGTTAGACTTGTTTCACATGTGTATTATAGACAATGACGAGCTTGCAACCTATTTTGAAAAATTACGGTGGGTGAACTTTCAAAAGTCAATGGGACATGAGGGCTCCAATGAAAGAGCTAGTGATAACGTACGTCGGGGTGGATGTGCTTTTCGTTTAAACAAAAAATGAATTTTAACGATTTTTTTAAAAAACGTCCATAGGCTAACATGTTAGGCTGCTGGCTCAAACCATGCTCTGACGATAGGGGGCGTCTTGAAATGAGACTAAACGGAGCAATATGGAAGGGGAAAGAGGGGAGAAAGGGAATGAAGAAGAGGAAGAAGAGTTGCAATTTTCCCGCCAACAAGTTGTATTTCGGGGGGGGCAAAAAGCCCTTGCCTCTCCCCCCCCCCCCCTTCCCCACCCCCCAAAACGGGGGGAAGGAAGGGAAAGGGAAATAGGAGAGCTAAAATGGGAACAAAAAAGAGGAAGAAAAAAAGAAGGGGAGAACAGTTACGATTTTTTTTCCCGCCTATAAGGTGTAGATCGGGGGGGGGGGGGGGGGCGGGGGGGGGGGGGGGCTTGGTTTATTTCTAATTCGATACCGGTGATTTACAAATGCTGCTGAAATGACATAATTTTCAGAGATTTTTTCCTCAATGTTTAGTAAATTATACTTTTTTATGCGTTTGTTTGAAAATGGCAAATTCATGAAGAAAGAAAGAAAGTGACCTGCCTTTGTCACAAAATAATAAGGTGTCTACATTTTCTCATCTGACCTTTATTAAATGCCTTAAACCCCTGAGCTTCGGGGGCTCCACCCAAGGACCCCACCAGGGGCCCTAAGGCGGGCCCCTGCATGCTTATGTGACCGTTATAAAATGCCTAAAACCCCTGAACTTCTGGAGGCTCCGTCCCGTGGACCCCACGTCAATTCATGTCTTGCCAGTGTCACAAATAAGGTATCAAAATATGCTCATCTGACCGTAATTAATTGCCTGAAACCCCTGAGCTTTCGGGGCACCACCCCCTGGACCCCACACCAATTCGTGACCTGTCAGTGTCACAAATAAGGTATCAAAATATGCTCAGTTGACTGTTATTAAATGCCTATACCCCCTGAGCTTCTGGGGCTCCACCCCCTGGACCCCACACAAATTCTTAACCTGCCAGTGTCACAAATAAGGTATATAAATATGCTCATCTGACTGTAATTATTGCCCAAAGCCCCTGAGCTTCAGGGGCTCTGCCCCCTGGACCCCACGCCAATTCGTGACCTGTCAGTGTCACAAATAGGGTATACAAATAAGCTCATCGATGGTAATTTAATTTATAAAACTCCTGAGCTTCTAGGGGCTCCACTCCTTGACCCCCCGCAGGGGTTTCCCCCAAGACCCCACGCCAATTTATGCAATGCTCTACCTAATCGTACATACCTACCCCCCCCCCCCCCCCCCCCCTCATCTACTTTAGAAACGTTCAGCGGGGCCTGCATGTAAGAGTGGGGTGGTGCGGATTTTTTTTTGTCTATCCCCTTGACGAAAATTGTTGGTAATATGTACTTGTCCTAAGGGAATGCTGCAGGGAGGGTGGGCCGAATGGCGCAGCGTGGTCGGACTGATTGGGGGTACGGGTGATGTACATTATTGTAGCACGCCTTTTTTCTTTATTTCTTCAAAAATGTTTGTTTTCAATAAATGTTTTCGACAAATATTCAAGGCCATGTATCATCCCCCCCCCCCCCCCCCATCGCTACGCCACAGCCATGGGAGTGGGGGTGTCCCCTTTTCAAGATTCCCCTTTCTTGTTATTATTTTGTTTGCTTATTTAATTTTTATGAATAACGACCCTCATTCCCGTATTATGAATAGCAACCTTCTTTCCGTATTATGAATAGCGATCCTCATTCCGCATTATGAATCGAGCGAGGTTACCATTTCTATAATATTGGCATCAAGAGAACTGTACTGGTATATTGTTATGCTTATGAGTCTTAATGTTCTTTTAATCAGGAACAATGTCACAGACCTAAATGTATGACCTTTGAAATATTTCAAGTCATACATATTTTCAAGTCGTTTTAAATGTGCAATTCATTTGATTTCAACCCCAAAAGTGTTCTGCAATACTTCACTTTATGTGTAAACCATTGGTAGGATTTTAACACATGAGTAACTAGTATTCCAAAGCTAACCACTTGATATAATAGATGTGAAAACAATTATTTAGTGTATATGTGGATGCTTTTCTAAGTTTAAAAAAGAATTGTTTTGCTCCTTGATTTCACAAATTTTATAATGCACAGTACTTTACCAGATTGCCTCTTACGGTAGCAGGGTATTCATGGAGCATTATCGAGATGGCATCAGGAAGAGAGGTATGAACTATGAAACAATTTTTGTATACGTGATGTTTTTGTATTTGTTATAATTTTATTCATGGATGTACCTAACCCGAAATATAAATCTTTCAAAAACCTGGAACATTTCTTAATAACATAAAACCAACCTTCATGTATCATTGCTTTGAATGGCATGCTCATAAAATATCTGATAATGCTATTGCATAATTTTAAATCAACTGTTGAGGGCTCCTGTTTATGTATCATTATATGATTGTTTTGCATATGTAAGCGTTGCTGGGTGGAATATTATTAAAGTATATATTTAATTGTATTTAGGGTTTAAACTGTGATATATTTATCTTTCCCTTTATAGTGTTCGGCAGGTGAAGCGTATTTGTAGAAACCTCAGACTTCGACGCCACTGCCCAGAATCATCTGAGCAGGACATTGCCCGAGCTATTTGTCCGCGCGATGCCCTCTCGCCTTATCCTTGCTGATCACACTGTCCAACACTGCAATGTCATCATTGTTGTGTTGTGGTCGAGTGGATACGTCGCCGGACTGTCGATCACAAGGTCCGCGGTTCGAGTCCAGCCGCAGCACTAATGTCCTTTGGCAAGACATTGATCTACATTTGCCACACTCCACCCAGGTGAAGTAAATGGGTACCTGGTAGGAAATTATTCCTTGAAATGCTCGAGCGCCGTATGGCAGCCGTGCTAAAGCCAGGGTAATAATCGGGAGCGCCAGGAGGGTCAAATCTGACTGACATTAGTGCTATACAAGAACCTACTATTATTATTTATTATTATCAAGCTGCTCGGAGTGTTTATGCAGTCCAATATCAAATGGGACACTCATGATTGATTGATTTGATTTATTCGTCCACAATGTGGAAATATGCTTCCCACCAGCATTACAATAATACGAGAAACAGAGTACAATAATATGAAACATGCAAAACAATTAAGCAAACAATTTCAGAACAGAAAAGATCTCGTCATTTTTGTAATATGCAATTTGTACTACCAATTCAATTTTAGTAATGCAAATTGCCATTTGCCTTACCAAAATTGTGTCCTTGTAATGCCCTTATTTAACTGTTTAGCAGCTCAATAAATAGTGTACATTCAGAGCTTCTTATTAAAGGTATTACAAAAATTTGGTAAGGGGTCTTGAATTTGGTTCAAATAAACATATTCGAAGCATATACTATCCTACAATATTCAGTGATCGTTGTCGCGGTTGAAATCGATTCTAAAGTTATGAAATTGTAAAAAATTAACTTTTTATGTTGTATAGCTCCCTCTGAAGGTCAATATATTAATTAAGCTATAAAACAATGTTTCTTGACTAAAATCGACCAATTAGCTATTCCGGTTTGGAAATTATATATCACAACTACATATTCTAAGATTTTCATGGTCGCAGTTACCATTGTACGCGCTATTTGAAATTTTTCGAAATTTTCCGGGAGCACCGGTAAATTTGCATATTCAATTTTTCTCAAAAACAGAAATGTTTTAGGGGCTAAATTTGATAGTGCTTAAAATACATCCACATGGGCATCCAAATATATCAAAATTGTAAAGAATCACTATCCACCCAATTTTCAAAATTCCCCCAAACTTTGTATTACCTTTAAAGGTACTATGTCCCATTTGCAGGCCAAAACAAATGAAAAGGTTAAATTCCAACGGCATTTGAAAGATAATACTAATTTAGAATTGCCCTAAAGAAAGTGGGGCTTGAAAAAGTCTTGAAATGGGCCAATAAGTAACAGTCTTGATTTTCAGACCATTGTACCGAATGGTCATATGTTTTATGCTGCGCAAAGATTCAATCAGTTTAATTTTGGCCGTCATAAGAAGTGGGTTATTGATGTAGACAAATGCTCATGTACCCTTTACAGCTCATTTCATGTATGTTATTACCAGAGAAGAAAAAAAAAGCCTGTCAGACACTCAATAGTGTCTGACAGTGAAGTCTAGCAAGTAAACGGGTTTCCTTGCATAATTTGAATATTAGGACACTGCTAACGTTTACATTTTACAGATAGGACATACATGACATATTCATAATTCCTGCAAAGTTCTACAGAATCCGAGGTTGGCTGCAAAAGGGACATAGTACCTTTAATATGAGGATTGTTTTATTTTTTTATTTTTTTAAATATATATATATATATATATATTTTTTTTTTTTTTTTTTTTTTTTTGGGGGGGGGTCTTTAGTAAAGATTAAATTTACTTTTATACCTCCGGCACATATTACAGCAGGAAGCATTAAGGTTAATTGTTCAATTTTTCTTTGAAAAAATACATCAGTACAACAGAATTTAATCAAATTTGGCAGGGATAATTCATGAGAAATGATAGGTTGTTGAGGTACCTTGCCCCTCAACGGAACCCCCGAAAATGTCCATACAGGTATATAGCAATTTCTTTACTTTGACTCTAAAACTTAATGCTGGCACTCAATAAAATTTGACATTTGAGAGGGGATCTGAATTTGTTTGTATTGATTACCTTGGCCCTCATGAGGACTCGGGGGCAGTGCTCCCCTAAGGGTCTCAATTGTGGAAAATTATTACTTTTAGGTCTCTTGTACGTAGTGTTGCCAGATGTTTATGCATGAGGGGGTGGTATATTAAAAAAATAATCATCTGTGGTACATTTTCGATGTAGGTACCCAAGGGCACATATATAATATGATAATATAGTAATATAGTATAGTAATTGATGTGGCCACTAATTTTACAGGCTCTGTTAAACACAAGGTCCATTGATCTCTTGTTATACAAGTGTGTTGAAATGAAGGTATTGAAATGATATTGATACGCAATTATGGTTCAAGGGGAAAAAATATTTGCGTTCATTCCAAAGTTTTCTCTCCACTATTTATAAATGTAAATTGTTTAGCAATTGTTCAGCTCTCACATTGCTGAAGCAAATGGTCATTTGATGCCATATAAGATACTCATATGTTTGCAATTTTCCATTCTCAAATAAGCAGGGGCGGCGATCCCGGGGGGACGGGGGGACACGTCCCCCCCCCCCCCCTGAAAAATTGAAAAAGTGAGAAGTGTATAGCAAATACTGACTAAAGACTGTAACAATCTTTTAGGCTCTGGAGGGCCCTAGAGTGCAGCGTTTAGACAAATAAAAATGCAAAAATCTTCTCGCTCTGGAGCTACGCTCCCCCGCATAATATTCTTCGACGTGTACAGTAAATATTCTAGAAAACTGAAGTGTGAACAAGATATATTGCTTGTTTTTTATACTATTCTTTTGCTAATTAAAGTATGTAATTTGTTAATACGACAAAACTTCAAAAACCTGTGAGGTGATAGTCACTTCCGTAACCTCTACCCCTCTCGTTCTCTTTGCTCCCTCGCGTAATGATGAGGGGGGGGGGGGGGCTTGGGGGCAGTTGCCCCCTAATAAAATTCAAACTTGATTTATTTCTAACTCGATACCAGTGATTTACAAATGTTGCTGAAATGGCATGGTTTTTCCCTGAGCTTCTGGCGGCTCTGCCCCCTGGACCCCACCAAGGGCCCTATGGCTGGCCCCTGTTTGCTCATCTGACCGTGATTGAATGCGTAAGCTTCCGGGGGTCTGCCCCCTGGACCCCCCCAGGGGCTCTTAGACGAGCCCCTGGATGCTCATCTGATCGTTATTAAATGCCTCAAACCCATGAGCTTCATGGGCCTACGCCCCTGGACCACACGCCAATTTACGCTCCACTTGCTATGCTCGCTTTGCTCTATTTAATGAAATACTTTAGCCTCCCCCTCTATTAAAAACATTCCGCGAGGCCTGCATGTACAATGTTAAAGTGGGGATGCAGATTTCTCCCCCCCCCCCCCCGGTCATGAAAAGAAATCGCCACCCCTGCAAATAAGCATTACCGCCAATTATGCTATTAAATGTACTTCTTCTGTTTGTCTTCCACACTAAATAGATGGGCATTTTTAAGCACATTTTTTAAATGTTCTTGAAAATCTATTACAAAAGCTGTGTATATCAACTACAGATCTATTTCTTTATGTTCATACTTGTTCATACAGTTTATATTAAAATAACCTAACAAATGTTACCATAATCATGTTTGGTGTTGGTTATTACTTCATGTGTCAACAAACACTACACGTTTCAAGTGTAATCAGTTTTTGAGAGGTTTCAAGAAATGTAAAGTGTTAGCAGCCCAAGTTTTGTGGCAAAAATTAACACACACTTCTGCAAATATTGTTTAAACAAATATGTTTGAAGATGAATATTGATGACAGAATGCCCTATTTGAGTTTACTGTTGTAGGCAGAAAACCCCAATTTCAGTTTCTTACATTTTGTAGCAGTTTTTGTTTCAATATCACTTTATTAACAATCATGATTATAGTACATACACTTGTATAGATACTACAAGTAGAAACGAGAAGAAGCCCAGGTCATGTTTTATTTTTAACAATGCAGGGCTAATACTTCATATTATTCATAATGGAATTCGTGATGCATAATGTAGACAAATTTTAACGGACACGTTTAACATATCGTCTGTTTCGGGTCACAAGGGCCCTGACTCCCTGTCAAAGTAATACAAATCAATGCCATTGTGGCTCCAAACAGCCAATGTTACATGCATTCAAAATGAATAAATAGAATTTAGAACCAATATATGTGACTGATATGTGTAAATTACATTATAGAGAGAGAAAACAAATTAATTTTATCTGAACTCCACATGCATACAAAAGCTGTAGAACAAGTATGAATGATGAATTAAACATAACAAGAAACGGGACCAAGAAGAATGATAGGAAGCAGAATGAGAAGAAGAAATAAGAATGAGAGAGGAAAAAGGGCAGAAGAAGAAAGAGAAGAAGAAAAATAGACAGAAAGAGAATAAAAAGAAGGGAGAAAAGAGAAGAAAGAAAGAAAAGGAGGGGATCAAGAAACAGGAAGAAAAAGAGTAAGAATGTGAAATATGCATTTATTAAGACTTCAGAAGGCTGTGGCCCTCCCAACATGGCTTATCCTTAGAGCAGTATATTACAAAGGAAGAAGTTACTGCAATCTTTGATACGGTGTAAAATACGTTCAGAAATTATACAGACGTGTCCTTGTAACAAACACAATCAAACAAGATCAAATAATTGGATCAAATTACCATACAAAATGAGTGCTTCAGAGCATGTTTGTGGCTTTTTGAAATGATGTTGCTGCATATAGAGTTTTTTCAAGAACTGGATTAGGAGTTGAATGATCATGATCGATGATCGTAACTTGGTCAACATCCCAATTCATTCCTAATTTAATTCTTCCTTTTCTCTCTACTGTGATTTACGAGAGACCAGACAGCTATAATAAAAAATAGTGGACACAAGATATATATCATTTAAACCATGAGCGTTTATTCAAATCCGTGCTAAAATCTAGCCGGGAAATATTCCAATAACAGTCACATGTTAACAATTAAGGTAGTCTATTTATGAAGCGAAAGACTGCCGCTTTTCAAATTACACTACATTATCATCAAACTTGTCAAATGCGTTGATGTTATTGTCAATGATGATGAACCGACGATGTCAAAGAAACAATTAGGATCTATTCTGTCGATGACGACAAAGGTAGAGTTTCTGATGATCTCGAAGAAACAAGATTTGACGATGTGGAAAAGAAGACCCAAGTTTCTGACGATGTCGAAGAAACAAGAAGAGACGATGTGGAAAAGAATAGCAAAGTTTTTGACGATGTGGAAGGTAAGCGTAAATCCTGATCTTCAAACAAAAAACGGAAATCAACGGTGTAAATATACAAACTGGGGTTTGTATACTGTTAAACAGAAAGATGGCGTGGTCTTCATACAAAGAAACGATGTCGATGATGGCGAAAGTAAAGTTATCATGATGATTATGAACGAAGAAACGAATGGTCGATGTCAAAGGTAGAGTTCTGATGATGAATGAAGACACGGAAGGTCAATGTTGACGATAAAAAAGGAAAATGGCGACTTTCAAACAACCAAAATAAGGTTTTCAGCACAAAAGTGATGATGCAGACAAGTCGGTCAAACTGTTGCTTTATTGATACATTGCCGAAACAACACAATACAAAATAAATATCACTGGATACTGAATGGTGCCAAATCGAGGAGGACCAAATAAGCAAAGGTCCTCCCGTTACCACTTTCTCCCATTGCCAAACAGTACTGTTGATCAATTAAATCAAATTGCGTCACATCTATTTCATGCTTGTAGTCAGTAGCTCCTGCAATAATAAAATAAAGAATATATTTTTGATTACACAGAGAAACAGAATTTAGACAATTATTTGGCAGAGAGATTTTCAGGATTGAATACAGGTTTGATTTTGCTCCAGAAGTTTAGATCTATCACTGCATCAATGTCATAAATTATCAATTATCTCCAAGCTCCGATACAGTTTTACATATTGTTAGTGTTACCACGGTTAACAGTCCGTGTCTGCATGCATGGGCCTGGCCATGTACAATTGTTGGTTTATTTATTAAATAAATATCTTTCAAACCCTGCTCTGCAGTTGCAGTACCATCACTCTGGAAACAATATCCGACCTAGGCCACACATAGCAGCATTAGTGTACTTTTTTGTATTACCTCTATTGATTCTCAACATTTTAAACAACACTGTACAAAACTAAACTGAGATCACTCAAAATAAATTGGTACTTTAGTGACAATTGATGACACCTATATAGCAGTAAAATAGTCTTTTCAACTAACCGATGTTAGAAAAAATTCTTTGAAAATTAAAATCGCGAGTCTCCTGTCAAACTTGCCGATCATATCAGCCACTTCGTACTCATTGTGTTCACGAGTGTGTAATTGTGTGCAATCGATTGCCCTCTTAGCACGTATGCAGCGCTATAGAGGTCAATACGCACTAGCATTGTCTACTAGTGCTACTATGCTTTACTGGAGTGACCTAGGCTAGGCCCTAGCTTAATTAATAATTCTTGTTGTTGCAAGCTTTGAAAAAAATATTAAAAATAAAATGTCTGCCAATGCAATAATCACTGGAGCCTATAGCCTACATGTAGGTCTGCAGCTGCATGCAGCTAGTGCACTAGACCAAATTTTCCGTCTCTTTCGTTCGTTAGCCTCTTATAAGAGCCGACCCTACCCCAATAAGAGGCTAACGAACGAAAGCGACGGAAAATTCGGTCTACTAGTGCATTAGAATGCTACTATTGCTAATATTTTGCTAGCCGCTGCTACCTATTACTTATTAGTATTAGTTCTACATCGACTCTGTCAGTCTTTGTTGACTCAGTTTGAGAAATTGAGTGTGCTAGTACGTAGGCCTACTAATAAAAGTAGGCCTAGATCAATAGATATTACAACATGGAAATGAATGTATGGGAAAAACAGTGCATCTCTAGACCATTAATTGCATACCGGGTACTTTTTCCGCTGTGCAATTACTTTTATCCCTATCCTGTCAAAGATAAAATACAAATAGAACATAATATGAAGTTAAACCTACCATTTTCACAGAAATCATCGTGAAAACGTCTCGTCATAATAATCGTCTTCAATCAAGCTAGGGCTGGTTTTGTTTACGAAGCGCCCGCCCAAGCCAGGAGAAAAAAGTTTAAGATAAAGTTCACGATAAAATTGACAATATCGTCAATTTTATCGTGAACTTTATCGTGAACTTTTCACGACGAAATTGACGATATCGTGAATTTTATCGCCAATTTTTCACGACGAAATTGACGATATCGTGAATTTCGTCGTGAAAAATTGGCGATAAAATTGACGATATCGTGAATTTTATCGCCAATTTTTCGCGATTTAGTCTATTCGCGATGTCCCTTCAGGGCCACCATACTATCCAGACAAAAAAAATAAATTAAACAAGCTTATTACGTATAGCGAAATCTGAATCTTATATATATATATAAACGATATAATTCAATCCTCTTCATTCTCTGCTGATGATACATGTGCTGTTATGAGTAACAATAATATAAACATGCTTGTTTCATTAGTAAACAGGGAAATTTCAAAAGCTTCTTGATGGTTTAAAGTAAACAAATTATCTTTGAATGTTACTAAAACAAATTATGTTATATTTAGGTCAAGGAATAGGAAAGTTCCTGGTAATTTAGTACATGTTGTAATTATTTTCATATCCAATTTGAAAAAATGTAACATTTCTTGGTGTTACAATTAATGAGTCATTGGATTGGAATTTGCATATAATAGAAATTTCTAAGACACCAGCAAAAAAAATTGGTATCCTTTCTAAATTAAACTTTATATTGCCTAGTAATGTTTTATATATTCTGTACGATAGCCTTGTTTTACCACATCTAAACTACTGCAACTATATTTGGGAAAATACTTATGAATCACATCTGAAAATATTAAATAATTTACAGAAAAATTCTTTAAGAAATAAAAGAAAGTCACAAATGCAAAGTCCAAGTCTTTAAACAGATGCAAATCTTGCCTTTATACGATTTGATTACATTCCATACTCTCATTGTTATGTACTCTGTAAGACATAACATTTTTCATGTGAAATATAGTAATATGTTTATTCGAAATTCAAATATCCATTCAAAAAGACCATTTTCATCATGAACCCAAAGTAAGATTTACTTCTTCCCTTAATTCATTAAATGTTGCCAGCGTGAAGAAATGGAACCAATTACCCACTTCTATAAAATTAAGTTCAGCTTTGTCGAAAAATCCTATTTTAAAAGTTTGTAATAATATAGTTTTTGTGTAGGTATGTGCGTATGGGTTTGTGTGTGTATGTGCGTGTGTGTGTGTGTGTGTGCAAGTGTGGGTATGATGACTGAATTATATTTAATTTAATTTTATGTTAGGGGCCTATTTATGAGCAATTTGCTTCTTTGTGGTCCTGATTATATATTTGCTTTGTACTTTGTATGTTTTATGTATTCTATTTTATATTGTATGTTTTGCTTTTACATGTATATATATAGTTAATAAATTCAATTCATTTAATATGTACATACTACACATAATGGGGTTAAAGAAGGAAATGAAAACAAAAGTGTAAAGGCTAAGTCCACTCCAAAAATAACTTGTTTTCAATAGATGCAGAAAAACAGCAGAAACAGAGTAAAACAAAGTTTGAGGAAAATCGGATCACAAATAAGGAAGTTTTGAATTTGTTTTAAGTATGACAAACTATGGAGCTTTGCAAATCACTACCCGTATTGCCAAATTGGCTATCAGTTGGTGACGTCATTGCCTCACTATTTATCAATTACTTTATATATTTGTATCCCATTAATTTCCCTATTTATCCACGAGAACTTGATTTTACAATTCCTTTGCCCAGGTTATATGATTTGTATCATTTTGCATGCATGACATTTCAAAATCATTTACGGAATGACTTTCACAAAGAATTTTACATTTCGAAATATAGGTCTTATGAACATGACAATAGATACCTAAAATGCAGTAACCTATGACTATGAAGAAAAGTTAAATATAAGATTCCTTTTTTTATTTGTTGTTGTTGAAATAATCCGTATTGAAAACAAACAATACATCGGCCCGGTCATTAAATGTTCAAAAGAGTCTTCGGGTTTAAACGATTTGGCACCATCCCTATTATAGGATTTTTCTCACGTGTATACAATGCTGTTTTTATATCGCCATTATAATTACAAATTGCCGGCTTACCCAGACACTGTATACTTGAACAGATTATTTTATTTTAGAAATCATTATAAAGGACAAATATATATCATGTATATATATATATATATATACATATATATATATAAACGTATTCAAATCATGTAGTAATTGAAATTTATCTGGTAAAATTCATCTGCCCAATATAACAAACTAGACGCATAATCGACTGTTGAAGAAATTATGAATTTTAGTTTGATTATTGTCTACAAACATCTTGCTCGATTTAATTATATTACTCGGTTCCATTTTGAAATATTGTCTTTGGGACAAAATATCGTCATTTAAAAAAAAGGAAGTCTAAATTGAGGGCAACATTGCCTTTATCGTACATAGAAGTGTGTTTGAAACTTACATAACTTATGTAAATGACATCTTTTTTTGTATTAAATACTTGTTTGGCAATGGCTATTTGTCATCATTAAGTTCACTTCTGACATTATTTGTGTTTATTACATTAGACTGATTTCTACTTTTGGTGTTTTGACAATATAGTCCCTTTCTTCTTTTATTTTTCTGTATATTTCAGGAAATAAAATAACGAGAGTGACAACGCAATTCCTAATTATTTGATATAGATAAATCTATATACTATTAACCTGATTTGTTTTATTTTCTATTTTCATGATAGAGATTGGTAATAAAGAATAAAACAGTTTCAAAGGCTAACGTGTCGTATCTTTGAAATATGATATCTATGTCAATTCCAAAGAAAATTCATTTGTATCATAAACCCACAGAAAACATTGGTTTCAAATACTTGTCGTCATTACAAACATTTCAAAACAGATGGCGTCAAAGGACTTAATGTAAAGCTATCTATTAACACGTACCTACACGCCCCAAATTACCGGTTGTTTAGGCAAATGGACCTTTTCTGATATTTGCCGAATTCCTCATTACAAACTTATGACATAACTTGTGTTTTTACACCACAAACCATTTTCCCGGCTGTACAATTCAATTATTTAAATGTTTCATGCTTTCATCCCTTCCCACCTTTATCCCCCGTTCTCTAACTTCTCCCTCCCTCAATCTCTCTCACTTACTGTCTCTCTTCTCTTCTCACTTTCTCTCTTCCCTCTCCTTCAACGTCACTTCTCTCTCTCTCTCTCTCTCTCTCTCTCTCTTTCTACACGTGGCTCTCTTCTTTCCTCTCTCTACTTTCCGTTTCAATTCATTAAGTTTTCTGGTTAATAGGCATGACGAAATATTAATCGTGCAAGCTACGTAATTAATGGTGGGTTAAATATCCATTCTTGATTCTATAATAATGATAGCAATAATGATAATGATGCGATAATGATATTGTTGTTATAATAATTTCGTATTAAAATAAAACGAATGACTATTTTTGTTATGTTTAAGCTCTTTCTGTTACTTTTTTCCCTCTTTAACCTCCTATCTTCTCAAAACTTACCTGTTTCGTTTGCAATTTTTGACATTGCAATTAATTAATGTATTATAATTAAATATGTTACTCTAATTGATTTTTCCAAAATATTTCCTATCTGTACTTACTTTGTTCCTAATGAATTAATACATTTTGCTACTGGTCTTGAGTTTAAGCTTTTTGTATTTCGTTCTTGTAACTAGTTAAATATACTTGTACACGCTTATTTTTTACTTTGTAAAGCGCATAGAGAAATTTTCGTTTATTATGCGCTTAATAAAGCAATCTATATTATTATTATTATTATTATTATCTTATAACATAATATCTCACGCCTCTTTAAATAAAAAAGTGTAGAAAACATAGTAAGAAACAATCTTTTATATTCACAAACAACAATTACGTTTTGCATGATCGATTCTCAGCATTTTTGTTGTTGAATTTTTGGGTAGTTAATTCTTCTCATTTTTTAGAACAATAACATCAGCATCCAAAGGCTGAGTTAGAGTTAGACGATTTATTGATTATTAGTCTTTATCCAATCTTTTGTTATTGGCAAAGCGATTGTGTGCAATGATGGTACTTTAGCCTATTTCTGAAAAAGGCGTATTATGTACTTTATATAAATCCGTTTAACCTAGTGCCTCTTGAACAACATGTCGTCATTTAAATTACTTCAAAATTTATTTCACCTTAACCATTTTGTTACGTGTACAGAAGTGTGTTTGAAACTTGCATGATCTACATAGTTCACCAATGTTTGTGCTTAATAGTGGTTTATGCTATATGAAATTGGTCATTCGTCATATATAATACAGATGAAAGTCACTGAATGAAATAGTGACATTATTTGTCTTTATAATATCAGAGTAGTTTCCACGGTAGGTGTTTATACAATATCATCCATTTCTCCTTTCAAACTCTGCGTATTCATTAATATAATAATGAGAGTGAGATGGTAATTCTTAATCATTTCGCGAATTAAATTAGTATACTTTAAAGATTGATTTTTGAGATTAAAACAGTTTCAAAGTCCATTAATTCGTATCTTGCAGATATTATATCTAGAGTCAATTCAACAAAATTAATTGTTTGTTATTAGTACAATACAAATACTGCACGTAATGCACGAAATATTGAACAGCACGTCGTCATTAAAAATACTTCAAAATAGATGGCGTCAAAGGATTTATTGTACATAGCAATGTGTTGAAACCTATACACCTTGCATACATTATCTATATTGAAAATAATATCGCTAGTGATATTCGTTTATCTCGCAATGTGGTCAATAAGGAATCTAAAAGATCACGACGTTTCGTGCGCTGCTGCAACACTTCGTCAGGTGATAAAAACAAATGTAAGCAAGCGTGTTTTATACTCTACGGGAGGATCGGCGCAGCGGTCAATAATTCGATCGATAACTGGAACAATAACGCACAAGACCTATTGGCCGACGCACCTATAGGTCTTGTGCATTAGCCGAACCAGCGGCCGATCCAGCGGCCTGTTGATTGGTCGAGCACCGTGTGCGTCGACCAATAGGCCTTGTGAATTATTGTTCCAATTATCGATCGAATTATTGACCGCTGCGCCGGTCCTTGCTTACATTAGTTTTTATCACCTGACGAAGTGTTGCAGCAGCGCACGAAACGTCGTGATCTTTTAGATCCCTTATTGACCACATTGCGAGACAAACGAATATCACTAGCGATATTATTTTCGATACTACATCCGCAATGAGTAATATATTTAGCATTATTATCTATATTGTCACACATTTGTTAGTTTTATGGGAAAATTAAATTCCTCAATACCAAAATATGGCATTATTTGTCCTCATTGTATCAGGAATCATTATTTCGGCTGTCAATTCTCCATAATAATCATGTAATCCACTTTCAAGAAAAACTATTAGTGAAAACAATGAATTGATCCATATAACATCAGAAAGGTTTTTTTTTTGGTATTTATACAATATCGTCCCTTTCTCCTTTAGACCTCTTTATGTTTAAGGGAATATCAACATTAGCTTGACGTGGCAATTCCTAAAGTTTTAGAAATAGATTAATATAATTTGAAACCGATTCAAGTGTTTCGTTTTCATGAAGGAAGTTAGAAATGAAGATGAAAACAGTTTCAAAGGCCATCAATTCGTATCTTGCAGATATGATTACTATGTTAATACTAACGACAATTTATTTTATAAAAAGAAGATTAAAGTAATGCACGTAATGCACACAATAGCGAACAACATGCCGTCATTACAAATAATTCTAAATAGATGGCGTCAAATAATTAGGTGGTCTGTCAACGACAGATCACCTATTGATTTCGTCAGAATTTTCTTTATTCTTTCTTTATTTATTATTTCTTTATTTTTATTTCTTTTTTTACTCGAAATCGACTTGGTCAATTTACTTCAAATTTCTGTCAGTTATCAGGCCCTATAATATCAAGTTCCCGAAACCTTTTATAAGGTCATGGGGTCATTGTGATGTCATCCAGACGCCATTTTTTTAAAAATCAGGTCATTATCATATCTCAATAACGAGTTATCAAAAATCAACCATATTTAGTATACATCAACTTCAAGTCAAAGGTCAACAAAAAATGTCAATAAAATCCGCGCGCGTACGCGTGCATCAAAATTTTATAATGCTCAAATTGGTCTCAAATTTTGTTTGCACACGTTTCAGGCCATTTTAAGCGTTTCCAAAATTTGCGCGGGAGCACTTATGTGTGCGCGTTTCCGCGCAAACCCGCGTGCACTGGCATTTTGCAACATAACATCGCCAAATTTTCTCTGTCATCAAATTTATCACATTTTTCTAAGCATTTTGATACCTTGTTCATCTTTTTCTGACCAGTAATAACGCAATTAGCGTCCGTCAAAGTTAACAGCACGCGCGGATCTGCGCTATCCTTATCCACAATACATGTGCAAAAACATGCCTATACAAAATCCATTGTAACTCTTTAGAATGGATGGATACCCCCAATTTTTTTGATATTTAAATAGATTATGAGTTCGAGATAGGATTTCATGTCTCATTTGACCCTCAATTAACTCATAACGTCATCATAATGGCCTCCAAACCCAAAATTTCAATTTGCATATTATGACGTCAGCAGATTTTTGGAAAATTGATTGTATCTCTGTAAACATTGATCAATTTTCTTTCAAATTTTGATATGTTTTAGCTGAGAATATTCTCTACAAATGTATTTTCCACAATATTTCATTTTGACAATGGCATCATGGCGTATTTTTGCGATTAAAGGAGGCATGTCAATTTTTCACATTTTGCGTGTATTCTCTAAAGGGACATGACTTTTTCTCAAAACTGGATTTTACATTCTTGTCTTTCGCGAGCAATATCTCCGTCGTTTTATCTTCGTTTACGCTGAGCTTTGAGTATTTTGTAGCTGAGACAGTAAGCTATCACGAGTGTGCCCTTTATTTTTCGAAAAGATGCCGGTATCATGCTCATATTTCACTTGCAAAGTGGGATTTCAGAATTCCATTTTCCGTTTACGTGTAATCTCTATGGGAAATGTTTTGGTATATCGGTAACGCACTTGACTTCCGACCTCGAGACACCTGGTTCGAGTCAGGGCGTCACCAACAATTGTTTTCTTCACTTTTTCTTTCTTTTTGACTTTTCACTCTACCATCTCCTTTGCTTATTAAAACACGTAGAATCGCAAGTAATGTAATTAACAACCATATTTACTTTATTTATTACCCTATTATCACTTGATCATCATCATCATGGTCTGATGATCATCATGATGAACATCATCATGATCATGATCATCAACATTATCATCATCATCATTATCATCAGCATTACTGTAATGATGATTATCATCATCATCATGATCATGATCATCATTGTTTACTTGTACATGTCTATATAACTCCTCCCTTTCTCTATATAGTAAATATTCAAATCTATACGATTGAAGACAGACCACCTTATTCGTCAAAATGACGTATTAAAATCTAGTTTGAATTTCTTATCACCAAATTAGGACATAATTTATCGTCAAATCAAAAACCATTATTCGTACTGTATGAGTAAACGATGTACATGTTACATGTTTTCCTGCCTTCTCACCTTTCTACCCCGTCCTTTGATTTCTCCCTCCCTCGATCTCTATCTCTCACTGTTTCTCTTCTGTTCTCGCTTTTTCTGTTCCCTCTCCCTCAACGTCACTTCTCTCTCTCCTTTCATCCATGTGGTTCTCATCCTTTTCTCTTTGTACTTTCCTTTTCAATTCATTACGTTTTCTGGCTAAGAGGCATGACAAAATTGCAACGCTAATTTATTCATGATAGGCGAAATACAAACTCTGGTTTTGATTTTTTTTTTGAATGATGATGATGTGATTAAAATAGTGTTGTTATAATGATGTGGTATAAAAAGCACTTAAAACCAAGTACACCGCAGCTCTTATGAAACATTCGAATTAGCATTCCTGAATTTAAGCTCTTTCTGTTACTTGTCTCCTTCTCCAACCTCTTATCTGCTAGGATAATCTATTTCATCCCCTTAAATGATTTTGTTGTTTAAATGGTAAGAAACAATCGTTTTTATTTACAAACAACAATTACATTTTGCATGATTGATTCTCAGCCCGGGGCTTTTTTAATATTTTGTTTTCTCTTGTTAATTCTTAACAAAATTGGAACAATGAAATTGGCATCCTAAGGGTCAGTTTGAGTTAGACGGTTTAGTGATTATCATATTTTTTTAAATCCAATCTTGTGTTAATGGTTAGCGATTGTGTGCAATGATGGTACGTTAGCCTCCTTCTGAAAGGGGCGTACTATTTGCTATTTATAGATTCATTTTAATATATTGCCTTTTGAACAACATATCGTCATTCAAACTTTATTTCCCTTTTCCCTTTATGTAACGTGTTCAGAAGTGTGTTTGAAACTTGCATAAACCATAAAAATTAATATACATAATTATATTCACATTAAAGAGTCGTTTATACTGCATGGTAATGATCATTCGATATAAAAAACAATGAATTTGTTTTTATGATTCCAGAGTGATTTCTTCTTTAGTTATAAAGACAATACCGTTCATTTCTCCTTTTAAGCTCTCCATATTCAACTGAATATTGTAACGAGATTGACTGTAAACCGTTAACTTTTAGAAATAGATTCATTTACTTTGAATCTGACTCAAGTGTTTTGTTTTAATGACATGAAGATTAAAACAGACTAAGGCTACATCTGAGATATGATATCTATGTCAATGCCAATGAGATATAGTGCTATCTTAAAGACAATGACAATAATGTACGTATAACGCATACAAAATGTTTGGATAGGAAAACAGTTTCAAAAGATAGTACTTCGTATCTTCAAGATAATTAAATCTATTTAAACTCCAACGAAATTTATATTTTATCATCACAATGAAAATAATATTTATGATGCACACTCTATTGAACAATGTGTCGTCATTAAAAACACTTCAGCAAAGATGGCGCCAATGCCCTTGTGGCACAATTTATGAGATAAAAGGTCATGTAAATGTTTGGAAAAAAGGTCGTGGACAGGGGACAGAAAAGAAAGAAATATATATATATATATATATGAGAGGTAAGCGATTCAGGCAAAGTTACTGTATGGCATTATGTTTATTTTTTGTATTATATATATATTTGTAAATATTTCATTTTAGTTTTTCGTATTTTAAGATTTATTGTAACAAACCTGCCTTAAACCCAAACTTACAGGTTTGGACCTACGTCTACTAGAGACCTACATTTATTATTTATATTAGATATACAAATATATATATATATAACAACTACTCACCGCATTTACTTTGGAAGGTCGACAAACTATCAACCTCGGCAATAGGTTGTCCCATCGCCGGAGTAGTCATTAATTATTTGCTTTGCTTTGCTTTGATATGAATAAAGATTTGGGTTGAGTGTCCGGAAGCTTGATAAAAATAAAGCGCCCGTTACTGTTGCCTTGGTAGTTTACAAAAGGTTTCTATTACATATATATCATATAGATAAACATGTATGTATATGTATATATATATATATATATGCACTGTCGCTCATATAGTTGGAATATTTTTGTTTTACCCTAATTTATGGAATTATTTTGAAAATGATTTAAAAATAATAGATCTAGATAATTGTATACATTCTCAGATTTTATTGAATAATAATTTGACAATGTGTGTTTTGCGTGACTGCTAAAGCATGTGTATGCTACTATGCTTATCAACTAGGGGACTACGCCCTTAAGTCATAAATGACAGTGATGAGGATTAATGCCCCACAAAAGGGCACTAATATAGCACATCGACACGGTTTTGATCCTGGGGCCTCACAGTTACGAGGCCATTGCTTTGTCACTGAACCATGACTGTTCGCAGCGGGGGCTAGGGTATGGGGCAGTTTCCATAAATAAACAAAAACAGAAAATGCAATAAATTTGCAATAATTGATTGCATTTTACCCCGGTTCCCAACATAAACAAATCCTCTGTGTGCCCATGCCTTGAGCCATAATGCATGGCCGACCCAAATATGAAAGTAGTTAATCAACAGCTGGACCTAAAATTAACAAAAAGCTTGGATCATTGATGCAGTGAAGTGATCTACTCGTATCTATCAGGAGTGACTGGGGTGACGCTGGCAACCGAGCTAAAATATTACCTCACGACGATAAAAAATGAATCGAAAAATCGAATGTAGATTACTCCTAAATTCATCAGATATAACATTTTTAAACCACTTCATAATGTACAGACAGTTCCGCAGATTTATACTATCAACATATATTTGTATAAATATGATTCAATTTAAGAAATTTAAATGTAATTACAGCTGTACTCACCATCAAACTTTCAAAGACAAATTCTTACTCTGTGTGGGTGACGTCATACATTAATTAACTATGCATGCAACGAAATCTTGTCTTCAGGCAATCTTACGTAACAAATTTACATCACAGATATGAGAATAATTTCTTATTAAAATCATGGGGATGATTACAATTATCAATCATTAAACCCAAATCTGCATACAGAGAAGAAGGAGAATAGTGATACAGAGACTTATTAACCGCACGTAGGATTTCTGATAAGAATGGACCGAGAGCACAAGATGGAAGGTGCCTGGAATATAGAATAATAATAGCAGTCAAGCTCATGAATATTCATAATTTGGGCGGTACCACCATTGCCACATTTGCATACACAATCATTATTTATATATAATGGAAGTGCGCTTTTCATTATATATATATATAAAAAGGTTCGTGAACTGTTATTATTTATAAATAATGAAGAGGGAAATCGTAAATATTAATAAATAATGGAAAATGTGAATTGCAATTTTTTATAAAAAATAGCAATTATTTATTTAAAAAAATGAAAATGTGAATTTTAATTATTTATAAATAATGAAATTCAGAATTGTAATTATTTATTAGTAATACAAATGTGAATTTTAATTATTTATAAATAATAGCAATTCTATGTAAATAATGATCGTGTATTTTGTCATTATATATAAATAATGAAGATGTGATTTGTAATTATTTATAAATAATAGCAATTCAATAATGAAACGTACTTTATCATTATTTATGAATAATGGACATGTGAATTGCAATTATTTATGAATAATGAAGTATGAGTTGTAATTATTTATAAATAATGAAAATTGGTTAAGAATTATTTACAAATAAAAATGTATATTTAGTTGCATTATATGTAAATAATGGTTATTATTTGTTAAATAATGATTATATAACATATAATTTGTCTATATAATAGTTTTACAAACGGCGCCTCATAGGTCAGTAGGTCCGACGAGTGATATAGAGAAACAGAGAAAGAAAGAGAAAGAGAGAGAGAGAGAAAGAATGAAGTGGTGTTAGAGAATAGATGGGATAAATGTGTGTGTGTATATGAGGCGCTAAACCCATTTTAGATTTTTTTTTCAAAAGGCGCTATATCACCCTTTTTATTCTTTACTCTGAATAGCCTAATTTGCCAGCTTGTGGAAATTTGACCAATCAAAAAGCAGGACACAAAGAGCATAACACAGCAGACTAGATTCGTCTGTACTATTCTCGTCTCGAAATATCTCATTTCTTGGCGATTTCATCAAGTATAAAAGACTTGAGCTTGCTGATACATGTATATCAAATATCCCAGGAAAATACAGACAAATGAAGCAAATTGATAATGATGTGTGTGTGTGATGTGGTGTGTGTGTGTGTGTGTGTGTGTTGTTGCGTGGACTTGTGTGTGTCCATTAAATAAATTGTATGATTTTTTCTCGACAGGGCAATAAAATAAGATCAAGAGCAGCTTGGTTTGAAGATGGAGAAAATAATACGCAATATTTTGAACAGTTGTTAAAATCGAATAAAAGGAAAAGCGTAATTAGGGCGGTATAACAAAAATGGGGAAACTAGTAGAGATAAGGAGGGAATTTCAATGGAAATTAAACTATTTTCTAAAGATTTATATTCATTAAGGGCTGATATAAATCAAAACGACCCTTTCTTTTTTAATGATATTTTAAAGCTAAATGAAGACAATAGGGACATCTGTGAAGGTAAATTATTAAACTAAAGATGAATGTTTGAAGGTCTTGAAAGAAATGAAATTGAATAAAACCCCGGGAAATGATGGGCTAACAGTTGAATGTTATTATACTTTTTGGCCAGCTTTGGGTGATTTGTGAGTAGAAGTATTGAATGAAACATATGAAAGGGGGGAATTAACGGAATTAATCTCAAAAATAAGGGGTTATTACCTTAATCGAGAAAGAAGCGAAAGATACTCTCCGTATAAAAAATTATCGACCCATCACGCTTTTGAATGTAGATTATACAAATGTATCTAAAGTTCTAGCAAAAAGAATGAAAGAGGTTTTAAATGTAATAATTAATCATGAGCAAGTTAGATATATAAAAGATAGAAATATTCGGGAAGCTGTACGATTGATAGATTATATGTTATTTTATTCTATACATTATGGGGAACAAGGGACAGGGTTTTTGTGTGCAGTGGATTTTGAGAAAGCTTTCGACTCTGTATCTCGTAGATATTCATTTCAAATATTGAAATTGTTCGGTTTTAGGGATTAATTTTGAAATTGGGTAAAATTATCGTATAAAGGGATAAGTAGTTGTGTAATGAACGGTGATCACTCCACGGGGTATTTTGAAATAGAAAGGGGAGTATTAAAGGCAAGGGGATCCATTATCGCCATATTTGTTTTTGGTTGCCATCGAAGTTTTGGCGCATACAATAAGGAGGGACAGCGGTATTAAAGGGATTACATTTGGAAAATCCGAAATTAGGTAAGTGTTATATGCAGATGATATGACAATATTTGTGAAGGATATTGATTCGGTTAGAAGGTTGCGATATATTTTTGAATCATTTGAACAAATTAGTGGTCTTAAAGTGAATAAAACAAAGACACATTTTATGTGGATGGGTGAAGATGAGAAAAAACCTGATAGGCCTTTATTTGGAAATTTGGTTAAGAAAATTCACATTTTAGGGGTTAGTTATTTATTTAGATCGAAGATTAAAAGAGGATTTAAAATATAGAGAAATTTTAAGCAAAAAAAAAAAATGCTCGTATGGTGGAATCAAAGAGATTTAACTATTATGGGTAAAATACATTTGTTAAAAACTTATGCGCTTTCAAAATTAAATTATATTTCATCTCTCACTATTGTCCCTAATTTGGGTATACAAAGAAGTTGCACAAATTAATTTGAATTTATATGGAGGGGGAAAGATCGAATTTAACGGGCAATAATGTATCAGGATTATGACTTTGGAGGATTAAGAATGATTATGGATGTGGATAAAACGTCTTTTATATGGAGAGAAAAAATTGGGATGGAAATTGTTTTTTGATCATTGCTTACAGTTTTTGGGTGATAGATTTATTTAGTTATGTGATTATGATTTTAAAAATATTAAACTTGATCTTGAAGACGTACATTGTGATTTATAGTCGTTTTAGTTGATTGCAAGCAAAGTTTCTAAGGGAGTTTGAGCCCCACTCCTCATTCCTTCAACCCCTCGAAACAAAACTGCTCCTCTTGATTGCTGCTTTATTTCCATAATTCCATCCCGCCTCAACTAAAAAGTATAAATTCATGTATTGGGTGCTAGTAGTTGATGAATAACAGAATTATCAAAAATACATGCAGCGCCTATTTGCATTATACCTGATAAAAAAATATCTAAAACAAATGTAAATATCATTTCGTGCAATATCACACGTCGTTTTTGAAGGACCTTTGTAGTTTGCGTAAGATAAGCAAGGTAATACATCCCTTGGTATCATGTTAAAATCACGGGCTCAGTTCACTTCAGTATCATTTATTTCCATCAAAATCAAAGTTCAAAGAATACATTTGTTTTTCTTCGTGCAAATAAGATTTGTTTTCAAACCGAGGACACTCATAAGATCTATACATTCACCTACATGACCACTCGCAAAACGTCCTCGTTTTCAGGACCCTGCAAATTATTTATAGTTTGATGACCTTTCAGAAATCATGTAGGCCTATACGTTTATTTAGATGTTTCATTCGCATGCAAAAAAATGTCCCCCAAAATAAATTATTGGGTGATGCGGGGCAACCACCACCTATCTTATTATTCAGTATTTTTGTACGAGTCTTATTATGGATGCCATGCATTCCCTTATTTTAAAACAAAACATGGTATAACCATGGTACTCGTCTCTTACCATGGTTCTACCATGCAAGAACTATGGTATTACCATGGTTATAAAACAAGTACCATGGTAAACCATGGTACTTCCAAATTTGTACATGGTATATTCGGTACTTGGCTGTTGTATGGTTCTAACCATGGTTCAGTACCATGGCTGTATGGTATTAGCATGGTACATGTATTTTTCTCCTTTTGTTTGCAATTAATTCACATATCCATCATGGGGAAACAAAGATGTAATTTCAAGTCCTTTGACTCCTTTAAATTTCAAAGGCTTTAGTTCAAATGAAAAAATGACGATTAAAAAGTACAGCTAGGCATCTGACTTGAATGTATTATATTAAGAAATGCATTAATGTAGTTAAGACGTGTGCAATTATTATTAGGGGAAAACAGAAGTGGACAACTCTCAATTTTCATTTGGCCATTTACCAATGGTGTGTAAATCTGGAGATCGTGCAACAGCTTCAAATATCGTAAATAAGGTCTGAACTAGTCAAGACTATATACCTACAAGCCCCGAACACACACAGCGCACGCAGGTATAAATCTGATGAATATACACACACCCAGCGCTTGCAACCGTTTTGCACATTCCCGCATTGTATGAATGGCTGTGTCTATGTGCCAAAGAATCGCTGTACATGTATCACACAGTGCAATGTATACTATTTACAGCTAATAATAGTGCGTGCACATTCACAATGCAGCTTTGCCTCGTGTGTTCTTGGTGTTCTAGATCTGCAAAATCATGATAAATACTGTTTTTCCCTGCTTATCTACAACAGTATGGGTAAGTTCTAGAATCATCTACTTTATGCATATAGATCTAGTAGATGTGTAGATAGTCATTTATGACATTGTCAACTGTGACTTAAAACACCTTCCGACAGGATAAGCTAGCCTGAACATGTATGATCCCATGTATGTAATTTGATATAGGATCTTGATGGGTTTATGGGGCATATCATTCAAGGCAAATTTTGTACATTTACATACACATTAGCTCTGCTGTGAGTAGTGTGATTTGAATGTTTTATTCTATTTAGAAAATTACAAAAATACTGCATAAGAACCAAGCAAATTAGCAAATTAAGCTATTCGATGTCATGTCTGCCTCTGTGACTGTGTGATTTCATGTTGATAGTTGTTGATATTCATATTGTTTTAGTTATAGACTCTAACTCAAAATAATCTTTTTTGTATTACAGATAGGCCTATATCCTCTGGACGGCCATGCATTATGGCTGAAGGCATGGGCACACATAGGATTCTTTTATGTTGGGAACCGGGGTAAAATGCAATAAATTATTGAAAATTGATTGCATTTTCTGCTGTTTTTTTTTTAAATGAAAACTGCCCCCTACCCTAGTCCCTGCTGCATACAGCCATGGTTCAGTGACAAAGCAACGGCCTCGTGACTGTAAGGCCCCAGGATCAAAACCGTGTCGATGTGCTATATTAGTGCCTTTTTGTGGGGCATTAATCCTCGTTACTGTCATTTATGACTTAAGACGTAGGTCCCGTAGTTGATAAGCATAGTAGCATACACATGCTTTAGCAGTCACGCAAAACACACATTGTCAAATTATTATTCAATAAAATCTGCGAATGTATACTATTATCTAGATCTATTATTTTTAAATTATTTTTAAAAATAATTCCATAAATTGGGGTAAAACAAAAATATTCCAACTTGATGAGCGACAGTGTATAATGATGTAACAAGCGACATTCTCTCGCTACAGAAATAGACTTCAGCTTCCGACTGTAAATTGTTTTATATATTTTACGCGAGCTAGATTTTAGATCGATTTAACAAACGCTTTAAAAAAGTATACATATTGTTTCCATTGTTCTTTGTTTATTCATGCAACAGCGGAGACGCGGTCCAGGACTTACATTTGATTATCCACCGATTGCACCCATAGTACCATTGATGCTCCTAAGAAGGTGAATCGCTTACAGGAGTATCAGTTACAAACTCCACACAAAGCACCAAAGATTTTTTAAGCACATTGTGAAAAGTGGAGGGAGGAATTCAGTAGAAAATTTCAAATGAGATCTCCTTCACAACTGCCTAAGACAAGCTGCTAAATGACCAGATACCACAGTGAAGTGAAGGTTGAATATCCATTGTAGACATGGGCCCTATTTTATAAAGAGTGATTGATCCTGTAACCAATCGCAAGTTTGCAGTCCCTTATCTCTTATGTTACGATTGATATCAGATCTTTATAAGACGGGTGGCAGCAGAGGATGCTATCATCAAGTATTAGCAATGTCTTTCTGTTTAAAGAAGAAAAGATAGGGGTGGGATACAAATTCTGAACCTAAACCGTCCAGTATCTCCAAGTTTGGTACCGCATTTAAACCACATCTATATCTGTTGAATTCTGGGACCTTCTAATATAAAGTTGCGATCTATCAAAACTGAGTAGGCTAATATTGCTCCTTGTCCAAACCAACTTTACCTTGAAACCAATTGATAACTCGGTATAAACAGTGGCGTATGTTATGGGTTATGGCCCCCAGAGCAATCAATGATACTTTTTAAAGCAATAAGGGTTTATGTATACATATAAATATTGCATACAATGCCTCTCTCTGTCTCTCCCTTTCTTCGGTTATTTTCCACTATACCTTTTCCACTTTGTCCATATTAATTTGATATCACATGCAAATGTCTAACGATGCTATGTTTATTTGTAATATGTTGTATTTTTCTTGCTTTTTATACTCTACTTCTTTCATACATTATATGTCTATAATGTTATTGTTGATATCCCTTTGTATATAATAATTATCCTTGCTTATATAGCGCCTAACACTTACTTTGTCAGAAGTCTCTATTAAAGCGCTCTACAATATTGCAGCATAATTGCCTGGCTTTAGCAGTGCAGCTGTTACGCGCGCTGCGTTTCAAGGAATAAATTCCTACCAGGTACCCGTTTACTTCACCTGGGAGGAGTGTGGCAAATGTAGATCAATGTCTTGCCAAAGGACATTAGTGCGGCGGCGGGACTCGAACCGCGGACCTTGTGATCGATAGTCCGGCGACGTATCCACTCGACCACAACACCTGTGATATTATTTTTGTTGTAAACTGACCCCTTCAGTCAGTGCTGATGGTCAATTTTAATATTCCAATAAATGAATAAATAAATAAATAAATAAACTAATAAGTAAATAATTATCATCATCATCACCATCATCATCATTGTTATTACTATTTCTAGGTAGTACAAGTAAATACTTTACAGTCTAATTCTATGAATCCTGATTAAAAATGATTATTTTTCTAAAATATGAAACAGTAAATGAACAACTCACGTTCTGTGTATATCAGGTCTTTAAATGCAGATCAATGACGTCATTCGCTGCCTTTAGTTTAGAGGAACGACGAGTTGTTTCAATGTAATAATAATTGAGGAATAATGAACTATAAACTACTGGTTAACAAGTCTAACGATATAGTCCGTAATGCATGGCAGTCCGCGTAGAAGTACCCCTGCTTAACACGGCGGAGCTTACGGCTCAAGTAGACGTCAACTGGGAGTATGATGATACTTATTATTTGAGCATGAGTCTCCTGAAACAATTCCTGTCTTTTGACATTTGTTGACTGTCCGGATTCGCTTGCACTTGAATCATCTAATGTGCTCGATTAGCCTGCTTGATATAATTATAAAAGTAAACTCGAAAAGTTCTCAAATTGTGATACTCAGCTCCAAGCAGACCACTCTATAGAAGTCCAAGAGGAAGAAATAACATGCATCGTCAGCAAGTCCAACCGAACGGGATCAAGTCGAAGTTTGTGACTGGTTTAACTTTTGCACGTGATGGTGACGTCATAAATCTCGTAACCCAGACAGTACGTGTGCGCGCGCGTGTGTGTGTGTGTTGGGGGGGGGGGGGTAATGTATGTTGACAGCCCTGGATAGGTATAGACCAGGCCTTCTCAACTGGCGGCGCGCGCGCCACTCGTGGCGCTTGCGGTCAGTCAGAGTGGCGCGCGGCTGTTAAAAAATTAATAAAAATTAAAAAATTAAAAATTAAAGAAAGAACAACATTAAAACAATTTATTTTAAAATAAAAAAAAATTAGAAAAATCAAAAAGTCGCAGTCGAAGTTGAGCCCAAAATATAAGCAAGCCATTTTGTTTGTTTGATTTTCACTTCATTTGACATTTTCCGTGTTTATTGCACCAAAATAACTACATATAAATTAACTTCCAGTGTAGATTTTAGCCAGGAATTGTACTAATTAATTCACATCAATATGAAATTATGATTGATGTTTTATGGAACAAAAATATGTTAAAAATGCCACATCTGGGCCTCAAAAAAGCCCTAAAATCCACTAGCTTCCGGGGGGCTTTGCCCCCTGGACCCCACCCGGTATCGGCTCGGTCGCTACGCTCCCTCATAACACAGTCACCAAACATACAGGTTGGCACTTCAACCTCAATTCATTTTTGTTTTGGCGCTTCTAATAAACTAGTTGAGAAGGCCTGGTATAGACCCACGGACATTTGGTAGATCATTTCCCCTGGAACTTCAAACACCTTTTTGACTCGGTGATGATCTAGTTTAAGAAAAGCAGGCGAATTGAGAGAGATGGATTAAATGAGCCTGAGAATGAATAAGAGAAAGAAAGAGAGAGGCGAACATTATTGAGTAAGGGCGTGAGTTTGCGTGTGAGAGAGATTAAATAAGTGGGAGAGAAAGAGAGAGGGAGAGAGAAATAGATTGATTGAGGAGGTAGAGAGAGAGAGAGAGAGAGAGAAGGGAAGAACCAATTAAACGGATGTGCGTGTGTGTGTGTGTGTGTGTAGAGAGAGAGAGACAGAAAAAGAGAGAGTGATAGAGAGAAACAGAGAAGGAGAGAGATGATGTAAGAGAATAGATGGAATGAGTGTGTATAAGAGAAAGAGATTTAGTTATAGTGAGTTGGTGATAGAGAAATATTGTTTGAGGTAAGGAGAGAAGATGTGTTGTGTGAATGGATGTTATTGGATAATGCATGACATCCACTCCTATCTTATTCAATATAATTTTTCTTATTATATTCAAATGATGCAAGTATAGTGATGAATAACTGATTTATCAAAAATAAATGCAGATTCTATTTACGTAATGCCTGATAAAGAATATAATAATAAATGTAAACATCATTTCGTGCAACCCCAGCATGCGAACGGAGCATCTAAACGTATCCGATACCTGAAAGGTCATCAAACTTTGAATACTTTATATGGAAGTTTAGCGAGTGCTCATGGAGGTGAGTGCATAAATCAGAAATATATGCCCAGATGTTCCAGTTTGAAGTGCATTCGCGATATCTATCCAGGCCTGATTGAAATGATAATTTGTCAAATATATCAATGAGTTCCTTCAACCCCCCTCCCCCCTCAAAAAACAAAAACAAAAAACACGTTCTTCTTGATTGGCGCCTTGTTTCTAATTCCATCCCGTCTTAACAAACAAGGGTATGTTTATTGGGTGATTGCACTTTGTAGTTGATCAATAACAGAATTATCACAAACAATTGCACATTATGTTTGCGTTATAACTGATTAAGAATATTAAAATGAATGTAAAAATCATTTCGTGCAATCCCACGACGTTTCTGAAGGACCTTTTTAGTTTGCGTGAGATAAGCAAATTTTATCATGTTAAAATCACGAGTTAGAGGCACTATAATAATTACTAATTTTCCTTCACAGGAGCTTACCCCTCATTAAACACATTTGAATGGGGGGATCCATGCCAGGACATAGATATCGCGAATGCACTTCAAACTGGGACACTTGGGCATATATTTCTGCTTTTGTTTGTGAGAATTTAGGTTGAAGTATTGCCATCTAAACCTCTAAGGGCAATATTTAAACAATATTGAATGGACATTTTGCACCCGAACCCCTTGAACCGTACCACTACCGGTCTATATCTTTAATGCGGGGTAACTTCATTAGAAGGAAAATTAGTTATTATTATAATGCCTCTAACCCGTGATTTGTTAACATGATACCAAGGGATGTACTCCCTTGGTTATCTTACGCAAATTGCAAACGTCCTTCAGAAACGATGCAGATTGCACGTAGTGATATTTGCATTAATGTTGATATTCTTAATCAGTTATAACGCAAACGTAATCAGCCAATATTTTGATAATTCTGTTATTTATCAACTATAAATTACAATTAGCCAATAAGCATAAACTTGTTTATTATTATAAACAAGGCGGCAATCAAGAAGAACGGGGTTCAACGAGCCATCCCGAATCTTGGAGAGGGTGTGTGTATGGTATTAAACCGAGGACACCCATAAGATTTATACACTCACCTCCATGACCACTCGCTAAACGTCCATCTAAATTATTCAAAGTTTGATGACCTTTCAGGTATTGGATACGTTTAGATGCTCCGTTCGCATTCTGAAAATGTTTGTTTTGTTAATTACTAGATCCTTGGCGTATCAGGACAACTACCCCCTGGGCAATCACCCCCCGGAAAATCACCCCCCCCCCCCCCCCGGAAAACTACCCCCGAAGGACAATCACTCCGGAAAATTACCCCCCGGAGAATTACCCCCCCGACGACAATTCCCCCCAAAGGACATTTATCCCCCGGAAAATTACCCCCCGGATAAATACCCCCCGAGGACAACTACCCCCCGGGGACAATAACCCCCCGAGGACAACTACCTCCGAGGACAATTACCCCCCAAGGACAACTACCCCCGAGGACAATTACCCCCGAGGAAAATTACCCCCCCCCCCCCGGAGAATTACCCCCCGGGGACAATTACCTCCCGAGGACAACTACCCCCCGAGGAAAACTACCCCTGAGGACAATTACCCCCCGAGGACAGTTACCCCCTAGGACAATTACCCCCAAGGGCAATTACCCCCGATGACAACTACCCTCCCGATGACAATAACCTCCGAGGACAATAACCCCCGAGAAAAATACCCCCGATGATAATTGCCCCCCGATGGCAACCACCCCGTGAACAATCAGGATTCAATAGCAAAAGACGATCTGACACATTGAGAGATGGCTACGAGTCCATAAGATCCCCTGCATGAACCCATATTCTTTCAAATACTATAGCACGTTGTCTTTTCTTTAAATAGCAATTTGGAGAGAAGCTTGCGTTATACGTCACAGTGTTATAAATTCCTCGGGGGTGATTTTCAGTGGGGGTAGTTGTCCTCCGGGGGTTATGGTCCTCGGGGGGGGGGAGGAGTTGTCCTCGATGGGGAAGGGGTAGTTGTCCTCGGGGGGTAATTGTCCTCGGGGTAGTTTTCCTGGGGGATAGTTGTCCTCAAAGGGTAATAATAATAATACTAACGTTTTATTTACCCAGGGTAGCTAGAGTCAGGGAGAGAGAAAATGGAAAGAAAGAGAAAAAAAGAAAGAAAGTAAGAAAGAAAGTCAAAAAAGAGAGGAAGAGATATACAAAGAGACAAAGAGAGAAAAAGAGAGAGAGAGAGAGAGAGAGAGAGAGAGAAAGGAAAAGAAAGAGAAAGAGAGAGAGAAAGATAAAGACCGCCGAAAAAAGAAAAAAAAATGTAAGAAGAAGGGGTAAAGTCAAAGTATAATGAAGAACATAGATAAAGAAAGAGTGAAAGAAGGGAATGAAAGATTAAGGGAGTGAGAGGGAACGGGGGAGGGAGAAAGAGTGGGGGGGGGACGGAGAAGTGAAAGTTACTCTAATGAAACAATCGTAAAGGATTTTTGAAAAAACACGTCAATTGTACTAGGGCAAATGTCATCTTCTTTTGTTTTTCTTTGTTTGTTAAGGACTGCAAGTTGAGACGGCCGCCCCGCCCGCCCGCCATGTGACCCATTAATTAAGGCTTTATTCTTTCATACCCACTTAATCAGTAGCCTGATAAATATCAGTTAAAGGACTAGAGCCCCCCCCCCTCATTCAACTACCCACTAAATAGGCTGACTACGCCACTGTTTATACAGAAAACCTCGACTGTATTTCATACTATATAGCCCCATCCACGGCTGGTTGGGTGTGAATCTAATTATGATCCATACCTGCATAAGACATGCTGAGTTTATGATGCATGCATATAGTTATATCGATCAAGTGTAGTCGACTTCCAATTTGCTGATTTATTTGTTTTCAATTCCGCGAACATGATCGGAGGGGGACTCGGGGAGAGGGGGGGAGGGGAGAGGGGAAGGGGAGGGGGTGGGGGTGTTGCCCAAAAATAATTGCAGCAAGGAAACGCGACGCCTTTGTTCCATGGTTCTAACTTTGCTTTACAGGTTTGTTTCAGTGGGCAAGATTCTAAAACAAGTTCGAATATAATTCTTCCGCTCTTTATACCCCTGCCCCTGCCCACTCTCTCTCTCTCTCTCTCTCTTTCTAGTCTCTAACCCCCCTCTCTCTCTTTCTCTCTCTTTCTCTCTCTTTATCTCCCTTTCTAGTCTCTACCCCCCCTCTCTCTCTCTCACTCTCTTTCTCTCCTCTATACCCTTCCCGTCACTCACTCTCTCTCTCTTTCTAGTCTCTAACTTCTCTATCTCTTCCACTTATTCTCTTTCTTTATCTATCTCGCTCTCTTTTTCTTCCCTACTCCCTCCCCCTCTCTCTCCCCCTCTCTTGCATACACCCTCTCTCTGTGTATATACAATTGTATATCCCCTCTCCCCCTCTCGCTCTTTTTCTCCCCCTCTCTCTCTCTTCGACAGAGTCGTAAAGAAATTAAAACTAGTATTGCAAATCGAAGATCAAACAAACATGTTAAAACTGACAGTTGACCATGCTCACAAAAACTATTGTTAATGAGCTTTAGATTAATATTTCACCATGTTATATTTCCGTGTTTTTGTGTTGGTGCGTGATCACGAGTTTTTTTCGGAAATCTATTCGTAGCCTAATCCTAGAGCGAGGAACATCGTTAGAGGGCGCTCGACAACAATTATAGTGCCGTTGATTATAGGACTGTTTGGCCAACCCGGATCGAGTAGGGCCGAATATTACGAATACTATTCTGTTGGGCTAGCACAACACAAAAAATTATACGCCGTGTCGTGACCCACTAACACCAAGTTGGCCAAACTCTGTGTAAAGATGGTTTTGATCCTTTTAAATGATCTTTTAAACATTGAGAACATTGCCCCTTTTTGCACTTCCGAATAATCAGCGTCTTCAACCCCCCCCCCCCCCCCCCTTCGCTCCCATCCCAATATATGTATTCTTCTAGATCCACTCCTGACCTCTATGAATAATGATTACATAACTTCCATGACCACATATCAGTTGTCATCTCTACACGTTTTGTACTAATAACATGTTTTTCTACTCATGCGCAGATAGTATCTACGGACTGGAAATGCCTCCCCCTCCCATCACACTCTGGATAAAATTTCTTTATTACGTCATCCCTCCAATATGGGCAAGGGATGGAGGGGGGATCCAATCCTCATTTGTATGACAGTAGAAAATAAACCAATATATGAATGGCTAAAGTTTGAAATAAATCTAATCCATATTGAAAGAGTTATGGAAGTTTGTAATATAATATATGCATTTCTCAAGTCGGCACTTTTACCAGTGGATTGTGACATAGTTCAGGACACCTATTCTGTGTGTCGTGTACAACATATTAGTTCTTCTATTTTTCTTCCATAAGCTCTCTCCCTTGGGGTACTCCTAAAAATACATCGTAGATAGCCTATTAATACAAGTGCAAACGATTTTCTTCGAGTCATCCATTTAAAAAAGAAACGAAATGGTCGTATTTTTTAAATGTTGGAACAAATGGGAAAATTGTTCACCACTACATTACAGTGACATTACCGGTGTGGCCAATTTAAATTTCCCTCAAGTGTAGTGACTACAACTCTCAAAATGTAATAGCTGTGATACCTAAGGGACGGTAAGAAATGAACAAGTTACACGTTGCCTCCTGGGTATCGACTGCACAGTTTTTCATGTGGTTTATTACTACTAGCAGTCACAAGGTGGCGCTAGAACAACGCATCCCTTTATAATGAAAGTGTCATCAATATTTATTGTTCGGACATCTGAGGTAACATTCATGTTTGCTTTTACCACAATTTTAGGAATCAAGATCCAGATTAATCACCATAACCTGATAACTCAATGTTTATATACATCTTCTTGTGCAGATATCATACATGTAAGTTTTAACTGTTGTAGAGTTGTAATAAAACCAATGATTACTATATGCATTGTATGTTTATGTCTTTGCTTTTTTTGGTTTTTATTTCCCTTTTTTAGAACACATACACATTTGTATTCATAACAATTTTCCCTTTAAACCACCACTATTAGAAAACCATTAGTTTCCAGCCTCACCTTATTGCATTCCTTTTTGTTGTATTGTTGTTACGCCGCAGAAAAATCAACTACTTATCATATTTAAATCATTAAATGAGTAAGATGTTTACTGTATTTGTGTGAATAACAAATGAAGCATTCTACTTCATCTATTGGGCAATCCCCATACATGATACAAGTGCCATCATAAATATGTGATAGAAACAACTCGTATACACTCCTAAAATTATCAACCACATATTTTGTGTAAAATGCATATCAATAAAGAATGAAATAATGAAAAGTAATAAAGTTATTTGAGTTTCGTTTGCAGCTGTAAAGATTAACACAATGGAATTATCACTTTACAAAAGCAATAACTTTTAGACCCAATTACTTAATCTTCCAACACATATATGCATCTTTTGTATGAACTTCGTGAATTCTTTCGTCACGCAAACCTATTTACAATAAATAGTGCTATTCTAGTAGCAATCCAAGGTGTACTTGTCGAAATAATAAATAATATAATGTGTGTACGTATATATAATACAATTTTTTTTTGAATTACTAGATCCTTGGCTATGGGGTATGTTTTCAAGTCGTTCTCATAACGTTATATTCAGAAAAACATAATGTCCTTTAACATGTTGAGCATAAATTATATAAAATGAGTCCTTTATTTACGCCAGAAACGCATGTGTGTGTGTGTGTGTGTGTGTGTGTGGTTTGGAGAGGGGCAAAAGAAGTTATAAAACATATTCTGAATGTGTAGTAAAAAACAACGAAGGTGGTTATATTTAGGCCATGGTCTAAATTCCTGTATAAATCTTTATAGCTGACATAACAAACCGTAAATACGCGAATAAACGAAAATTACTATATATCACCCATTTGGCATTAAGAAAAAAAGCATGTAACGTTTTGAAGTAGACCAGGCAAGATATGATTTTTCAGAAAAAAATCGAATGAACTATCTAGTATTATGCCTATATATGGCATTCCCCCTTTCTTATTCTGTATTTTGTTTAAGCAAAAGTATTAGCATGGATGCCATGCATTAACCTTAAAATACCATGGAATCTTTTTCTAGAGTCTTTTTTATGCTCTATACCCTTCCTATCACTCTCTCACTCTCTCCCTCTTTCTCTGCTCTATATTAACCATCCCGTCACTCTCTATCTCTCTCTTTCTAGTCTCTAACCTCTCTCTCTCTTCTTCACCCACTCTCTCTCTCTCTCTCTCTCTCTCTCAGTCTCTGCTCTATATTACCCATCCCGTCACCCTCTCTCTCTCTCTCTTTCTAGTCTCTAACCTCTCTCTCTCTTCTTCACCCACTCTGTCTCGCTCTCTCTCTCTCTCTCTCTGCTCTATACCCTTCCTGTCACACACACACTCTCTCTCTCTCTCTCTCTCTGCTCTATAGAGCCCTTCTTGTCACTCACTCTCTCTCTCTCTCTCAGTCTCTGCTCTATATTACCCTTCCCGTCACTCGCTCTCTCTCTTTCTAGTCTCTAACCTCTCTCTCTCTCTCTCTCTTCTTCTCCCACTCTGTCTCTCTGTCTCTCTCTCTCTCTCTCTCTCCGTCTCTGCTCTATATTACCCATCCCGTCACTCGCTCTCTCTCTCTCTCTCTCTGCTCTATAGAGCCCTTCTTGTCACTCACTCTCTCTCTCTCTCTCTCTCTCTCTCTCACTCTCTATCTCTTTCTTTCTTTGCTCTATATTACCTTTCCTGTCACTCACTCTCACTCTCTCTTTTTCTCTCTCTGCTCTATACCCTTTCTGTCACTCTCTCTCTCTCTCTCTCTCTCTCTCTTTCTTTCCTCTATACCCTTCCCGTCACTCTCACTCTCTCTCTGCTCTATATTACCTTTCCTGTCACTCTCTCTCTCTCTCTCTCTCTCTCTTTCTCTGCTCTATTTTTACCCTTCTTGTCACGCTCTCTCTCTCTCTCTCTCTCTATCAAGTCTCTAACCTCTCACTCTCTCTCTTCTCTATATTACCATTTCTGTCACTCTCTCTCTATCTCTCTGCTCTATACCTTCCCGTCACGCTCTCTCTCTCTCTGTCTCCCACTCTCAAGTCTCTAACCTCTCACTCTCTCTCACTTCTCTATATTACCGTTCCTGTCACTCTCTCTCTCTCTCTCTCTCTTTCTAGTCTCTAACCTCTCCCTCTCTTTCTCTGCTCTATACCCTTCCCGTCACTTTCCCTTGTCACGCTCTCTCTCTCTCTCTCTCTCTCTCAAGTCTCTAACCTCTCACTCTCTCTCTCTCTTCTCTATATTTCCATTTCGGTCACTCACTCACTCTCTCTCTTTCTCTGCTCTATACCCTTCCCGTCACGCTCTCTCTCTCTCTCTCTCTCTCTGTGTCTCTCTCTCCCACTCTCAAGTCTCTAACCTCTCACTCTCTCTCTCTTCTCTATATTACCCTTCCTGTCACTCTCTCTCTCTCTCTCTCTCCTTCTCTGCTCTACCCCCTCTCTCTCTCTCTCTCTCTCTCTCTCCCTCTCTCTCTGATACCTTAATTATGGACGATGAGAAGTGCACCAGTTACACGTTGTCTCCTGGGTATCGACTGCACAGTTGTTCATGTGGTTTATTACTAAAGCAGTGACAAGGTGGCGCTAGAACAACGCATCCCTTCATAATGAGAGAGACATAAAAAATTGTTTCGACATCTGTGATAACATTCATGTTTGCTTTTACCACAATTTCGGGAATCAAGATCCGGATTGATCACTTGCCACAACCTGATAACTCAATGTGTATACATCTTCTTGTACAGATATCATACATGTAAGTTTTAACTGCCGTAGACTTGTAATAAAACCAATGTGTACTATTTGCCTTCTATCTTTATGTCTTAGCCATTGTTTCTATTTTCCTTGTATAGAACACATACACATATGTATTTATAACAATTTGTCCTTAAAGAATCATTTGTTTACAGCCTCAATTTTTTTCTTCCTTTTTTGTATCGTTGTTACGCCGCATAAAAATCAAGTTCATATCATATTTAAATCATTAGATGAGTAAGATGTGTACTGTTTTTGTGTGAATAACAAATGAAGCATTCTACTTCATCTATAGGGCAATCCCCATACATGATACAAGTGCCATCATAAATATGTGATAGAAACGATTCGTATACACTCTTAAAATTATCAACCACATATTTTGTGTAAAATGCATATCAATAAAGAATGAAATAATGAAAAGTAATAAAGTTACTTGAGTTTCGTTTGCAGCTGTAAAGATTAACACAATGAAATTATCACTTTACAAAAGCAATTACTATTAGACACAATTACTTAATCTTCCAACACATATATGCATCTTTTGTATGAACTTCGTGAATTCTTTCGTCACACAAACCTATTTACAATACAATATATAGTGCTATTCTAGTAGCAATCCAAGGTGTACTTGTCGAAATAATGAATGATATAATGTGTGTATGTATATACATTTATACATATAAAGTACATAATACAAAAGTTGGTTCATAATAAAGATATGTACATTTTCACAACAAGTACATTAAATAGCTACATGCATTCCATGGGACTCATTGGGTATAATGTTTCAAATTTAAATGGTGATGTGGAATACTGACATAAATTGCAATATTTTGATATGAATGCTCAGAAAATATAATGAATAATACCAAACGTAATACAAGGTCATTAACAAATAGATCGTTGTATTATGATATTATCCTAATCGAACAAAACCGAGTAGAATGAGACAAAACCTGGAAGGCCTGTTGCCCGAAAATATACTACATGTATTATTTCACGTTCTGTTTCCTTTTCCTTCATCTCTCCCCCAATCGAATGGGGGTTGGGTGGGGGGGGGGGGTACTCAACGTTGAGGGCGTTAAAAATAACATGTTTAATGATCCACAATAGCTGTATTAAAGCATGCATTTTCTGCAGTATTTCGCTATCAAAATCATCCCATATACAAGTATCATGTTTGTACAAAGATTAGGGAAATAGACCCATTGCAGATTTAAGTTATTTTCAAAATTCAAATAGCTTTCCTAAAAAATTGGAATAGGCAAAACAGATTTTAAAAAGTTAATGAATAAAACGTATACCTACACTGTAAAAAAATAATAGTCGAAATAACTCAATAAAATTGAGGAAAAGAATTGCCTTATTTTTATTAAATAAATATTACCTACGGCATCTTAAATAGAATTTACTTATTTTGCTGAATAAATTTTTACTCAGTTAAATCGAGTTACATTAACGTAAATAATTTAAGTATTGTAATCATTTTAGATAATTAAAAAAAAGCTATGATAGGATTACATATTGCACGATCTAGTACCCATCTAATCTAACAAGTAACATCCACTGATCATTCACTACTTCTATTTAAGATTAATCACTAATCACTATTACATACGCTTCAATTCGACACATATTGAAAGGCTCCAAATTTTATATATACTTGATCGTAGCATCTTAAAAGGAAAATTGGTTGACAATTTCCTGAAATATCAAGTTTTGATTTGTTTTGAACTGGGTAACAATTAAAAATTGTCTTGTCTTTGCTTAGCCATGTTAAATGAATTAGTAAATGTTTTAAAGTCCTTAAATTTCCATTCAACCACAAAAAAGAATTGTTTTATTTAAAAAAGAGTTTAATTTGGTCTTAATGAATATTCATAAATTATGTAAATATTTCTATTACGCACTGCATCGGTCCTTACTTTAAAAAGATAAGAATAATCAACATAAATTGTTTGAGTAATACGTATAATATCTGATTTTGAGTTAAAATTACTAAATTAATACAAGCTGAAATTACTTAAAGTTCTTATGTATTTTATTTTACTTAAATATTCCTCGTATGTTCTACTAAATTGAAAGTTTGAGTTAGCAAGACTTAAATTTAGTGCGTAAGTGGCAAAACTAATGTTTACAAGTAAATTCTACATGGAAAAAATACGTAAAAATTACCAATGAACAAATTATTTTTTACAGTGTACCGTAAATCCCAAATTCGTATGTTTCCAAAAATTTCCCAAACAGCTGGGTCTTTATGAATCTACATCGTCGATCATCATTACACTTGATTCATTAAAACTGCAAACAACAAATTTGTACATAAGTGTTTCTTATGGCTCGCATAATTTCAAATTTGGGCCCCCCCCCCCTAAGAAATCCTGGATCCGCGCCTGACTCACCCACCCAAACACATACTCACCCACCCACCCAAGTGTTTCTATATCTAAATATAAAACAGCCTGCTGCTTAGATAATTTGAAAAACTGTAATAAGGATTGAAATTATTCCAAGTACGATGATGGAAATGAGGCAACAGTTACATTCAATAACCTACTTACCAATGACAATGCATAAAGCTGGTTGTTAGCAGGGGCCTACATTATCTAAACATGAAGATGAAATAAATTGAACTTCATTTCTAGTGGAAGTTAACATATTGACTACTGATGTAACATATTCCCCTTAGCTTTAATACAAAAATAGACCGGTTCCAGTAGGAAATGGGTTAATAAATACCAGGCATTAGATCAGGTATATATCAGGTATGAGACAATGCAGCATGTCAACTTGACCGAGTAGTGTGACGTCATCACTGGAACTCATCCAATGTTCGAACAAACAAATGATGTCAGGTACAAAGTAATGCACTCTGTCAGCTGCAGCTGCACTGTGGTTCAATCAGTGTGGGTAATGCAGTTCCCATGATACTTAGAATTATCCTGAACGAGAAAAAATAATGGAATTACGATAAGAATAATAATACTAAACGACATATACAAATGTATTGTCTACATATTCATTGGATTTTAAATATAACTGTAGGTAGGGAATAGGTAGTGAGCACTTTTTTTAAAAATCAACACCCCCCTCCCTCCTTTAGCACCACAAAAAAAGGTAAATTTGTGATAACCATCTTTTTCTTTTATTTTTGTTTTTGCCAGTGGTGGGGCCCGTCTTTTGGGCCAAGGCCCGCCCGACCCATCCCCTGCATTCGAACCTGCTCCGACACAACAATATGCTAAGAGAGTCTAAGTGTAGAAATACAAGATTCAGCAGAAGTGCCAATGAGATCGATATATCGTAATTGATGTAATATTTATTGTAAGCAGTATGTATATATACCCTGATAAACAAATCTCATTTAATTTCGATAGAAATTTATACGATTGTATTTCATACGTACACTTAAATTACCATCTATCTATATCTCACCCTCTGTGTTTTTAATAACAAGGATAATGAAAATAATAATAATAATAATAATAATAGTATTAATACTAATGATAATAAAAGTCACACTTATAGTGCTTAATATAACATTTATAATCGCATTTGTAAACATTTATAATTTACACTGTAATCATTATTAGCCCGCTATTGTATTCAATTGCTAATCCGCACATGAAAATGCACACGCTCCGCTCCATGGGGATAATTCTAGCTCAGACGCCATTTTACAAGTTCACAGAAGCTACAACCACATTTACATTCGCTTTATACGGGCATGACCGTGTACCCATTTAACACCTAGGTGGAAAGTGACAAACGTAGATTACTACGGCAAGGGACTCGATCCGATCCGAAGTCTGTTGCCGTAAACACTAGACCACTACAACTCTCCTCTCTCTTTATCTTTCTCCACCGCTCTCTCTCTGCATGGAAGATTCGTGAACTTCGATGATCCTATATATACTGTCATGGTCGCAAAATATATAACTGAAGATAATGTTTAAACAAATACTCCTCCGATTTTAATTCATTTACGGGTTTTGAGTGATTTTCAGGAGGTTGCACAATCGTTGCAGATGATTATAAAATGTTTTTGTAACAGTTGCTCAATATTGTCTGTAGAAGGAAAGAATTAGTAGCAGTCGAATCGCATCGTAGAGATCAATTATGCCCCCAATCTTTCTTACTTTTAACTTTCATCTTCCGCCCCCTCTTTCCCTCTCCTTCCTATACCTCTCACTCTCCCTCTGTATCCTTCTAAATCTCTTCATATTCCTTTGCTAGTTTTGTCCTCCTCTCTCTCCACTTTCTTTGTTTCTCTCCTCTCCTTCTACCAATCTATTTATTTAGTTATAATTCAATGTTACATTACGTCAACAAATTAATATATATATTTTTTTATATTCTTTGTATGAAAACAAATTATGAATGAATAATATTAATAACATGGCGAACTATTTATTCCTATGATATACCAATACTTCTTTCCTACAACTTTTTTTTTCTTTCTCTCTCTCGCTCTAGATTTATCTCCCTCGTCGCTTTCTTCTTGATCTCATTCGATTCCTTTGCCAGTTTCCCTCTTTCCGCTTCTATCATTCCCGTTCTTCCTTCACCCTATTATGTTAATTTCATTCCCATTTACTATTTAAGAGGAGTTGCAGTACCACACCTGCTATATACATGTATATCTATTCCGTGTTAATAAAGACAGATATGTGATTTATAAGAACTTTGGCCAATGTATAAACCTATGGTGTACCTATACCCTCTCATATCAACCCTCTTCTACCTCTCTGGCTCTCCAACCTTTTTTCTTCCTCGGTCGGTCTGCTTAACTTTGTTCTCTACTCTCCTATTAATCTTTTCTCTCCTCTGACTTTCGCTTCTTCTCTTTCTCATTAATATTGAAAAATTGACATGGTCTATATATATCTTTTTGACAATTTGCATATATTTTATTTTAAACAAGTGCATGATTGTTATTGTTATTTATGTCAATTTAGTTGTATGATTAAGATCATGGAATGTTCTCAATAAACCTATCAGTCAATTCTACAGTTGTAAACAAGTCATTCACCAGAAATGAAAATGGGCAGTTATCAAAAAGGGGGAAGAGGGAATTCATAAGAAAGGAAAAGGTTAATTTGTCAAAGTAAAAGGCACCTTGCAAATTTGATGAGGGGGAGATATAAAAAGGGAAGGGAAACTTATTGAAAAAGAACAACGGCACAACAAAAATGAACACTTTTCTTCCGTAAAAGGAAGCGCTTCGTGTGTACTTAAAGAAAAAAAAGAGGGGGCATTGTGCCCCCCTCCCCGTGAGCGCCGACTCTGATGCAGATAAAGAACGCCCCAAATATAGAGAAAGAGACAACCGGGGAGCAACATGTGGGGGGGGGGGGGGCAGTATTAAAAAGCATACAACATTAAACACAGAAATAATCATTGGTACAATTAAGAAATGGTTTAAGGATGGTAGCACAACTGAATATAACAATTTAATGGAAACAAAATAAAAAGTAAAATGAACCAAAACACAGCAAAATAAGGATCAAGTGAATGACTTCATGTTATAACGATAGTAGCACCCCCCCCCCCCCCCCCAACAAAAAAAAGAGCCAGCAATGAAGTGATTAAAGAAAGAAACTTCTCAATTTCATGCAAGGAACACAAATAATAAATCATACTAAAAATTGTACCATCGAAACAACACCTATAAAAGCATGAATAACATCTTCCCATCACAATTTAGTGATTTTATCAATTTTAAATGCAACTCGGAAACCCATACGTATAATACGAGAAGCGCTGCCAACAATTATCTCCCTAAACATAGAACCCGAAGATTTCAATTTGACATTCGATACTCTGGGCCAAAGTTTTGGAACACCTTACCATCTATTCTACACAAATCGCTCTCCTTACAGACTTTTTCCCGTAAGGCAAACAAGTATTTAATTGCTCGATATTGATACCCTCTCTTGTATTTATGTGTGAAATGATCTTTTGTGGAATTTAATGATATGTTTGTATGACCGATTATTTATTTATTTTGATAACTTGTTGCTAGTACCATCTGTATATTCCCAGGACAATGCTGTCGGATAAAGCTGTTGTCTGTTTGATGATTTTGCTTGTTTTTAATGATAATTATGTACCCGCTGTCTATTTTACAATTGTACTTCGTTATCTTTATGATGTAATCACATACACATGTACAGCCCAATTGATGTAACTTTCTCTTTATAAGTGAACATGCCTTCCTATACTTAATTCTCTCCCCTCTTCCTTTCACTATTTTTTCTTTCCTATCAACGTTCTGTTATATACAATGTAATTTTCATAATAATATATATAATGTTCTTTCGGTAACTGTGCTAATTTATTATGGGCGTTCCCAACTCGAGCTATGCTTTCCGGGTTTTCGCCTCCTTCCGTATCTGAATTATTTACTGTATACTCTATGTTGAAATAATTGTTACATCATGTATATATACATTGTGTTTTATATTGTGCTGTTGAGAAGGAAATAAATGTTAATAAATACAAATACAAATACACCGAAAACAAGGATAATATTTGATGAAATATTTGATTGAATGTTGAAGTGCAAATCCAGACAGAGGAAACAAAGTGAATTACGTGTAAAAACGTTATAGGAACATATGGTAAAGAAGAAATATAAATTATGTCATTTAGCAACGTTTCGATATTCTATTGAGCATTTGATGTGTAGGAAATGGGATAACAATCATCAACAACAATAAAGACAGAGACCCGGGACAGAGACTAAAGAGTATGATACGAAAATTCAAAATATAAAACAGTTTGAAAACTTACAAAGCAGTAGGGGATTATTTTACAAGAAAAGAGAAATAACACTAAGAAAACGTTAACAAAGAAAATGGGCAAAAAATGGGCCAAAAATTTAGAAATATACAAAACAATATTAGCATCATAGCGGTTGATATACAGATGAAAATAAGAAACAGTGAAAGTGTAGTGCACACACCGTGGAGCGATACTTACATGAAAAAGCCACACAGAGAGCTCGCCGCGTGATGATGCTTGAAGACCTTCGAGATGAGATTCCAGTCTGCCGCCCTCTCTTGTTCCACAGTAGTTTAACCTATGTTTAGAAAACAGAGTGATGGAGCGTTGGATGTTAGACTAACGAAAAAGAAGCAGAGAGAGAGAGCAATATAGGAGGGAGGGTTCATTTATATATAAAGAGAGAGAAATCAAGAAAGAGAAACAGACAGAGAATGCGTTTAAATATGATACTCTTAGTTTTTTTATGCTCGGATTTATATATCAGATTTGTTTTCTCCATGAATGATTTGATTTTGTAGGCCTCATTTAGTTTGATTAGCAATAAAAGTTACCAATTCCGGGATGATAAAAGGGGGGGGGGGGGGGGGCGGGTTGATATTAAAAGTGATCAGATACATTTTGAGGGCCTAAACTTGATTTCGATTTTAGGCCGTTTCATCCACCCCCCCCCCCCCCCAAGAAAAAAGTATTAATAATTTTAACTTAGGAAGTGATCCATATACATTTTAAGATCAATTTGTATTGTTGTTTTTTTTAATCCCAGAGACTGTTTATTTCGGTTGTAACAAAAACAAACGAGTATTTCACCTTTCCTGCTTTAATTTTCGATTTGAAAGGAAATATGTTATATTGTATAAGCTGGTCAAATATCTAAAGTTTGTTCGTGTTTATATTCTGGTGTATCAATTTAAAAAAAAAAAAAAAAAAAAAAATCCATGATACGATATGTGATATGTATTTAAACTTTGTTCAATTTCCTCTCAGTGTATTTGTACAGGGTTTCCCAGGAAACAGTTTTAATACTGAGAGAGTAAACCTCTTTGAATAAAACGAATTAAAACAAAAACCATACCATTTTTAATCCGATATGTTCAAGCATTGATTTACTTGTAAGGCGTAAATGAAAGCTAACAATTTTCATATGTATCGGAGAATCCAGAGTTTTGTACAAAATTAAAGGCAAATTTTAGGCCATTAATTATCTATTTGTTTATAAATATGTGCCCTTATTCCATTCACAGACTCTCTCTCTCTCTCTAATTAACACCCAACCCCACTGCTATGATGCTATCATAACTGTTTGATTTCTGTCCCTTTCAAAGTGATTGTTTTGTTCTTTCACATCCCCCCAACAACAAAACTGTTATAATAATAATAATAATAATAAATAAATAAAGTAAAAAATACAAATAATAACCACTGGCTTCTAACAAAATCATTGCTAGGTTATCTGATCACTCAAACAAACACACCATCATTGAATCATATATCATTGCCCTTTATCATCATTTCATAATTACTAGTTATGCGTTATCGCACAATCTCATCCATTCATTTTTTGCATAACCCTTTTTTTTCGTATTACATGACAAACGATACATTACTCAAATACAAAATAACATTTACATACATTTTTCAAGCTTTAAAGTCTTATAGCTATTCTTATGCTTTAATGCATGAAAATCTACATTTTATAAACGATGAGCAATAGCAATTAATTTCAAGGGATACAATAAGAACATTTTCAATGACACAAATGAAAGTACTGCTCTTTAAGTGACAACCGGTTGTTAAAACTATTGCAGCTAATATCTGCCACTGTCTAGTCGAGGTACATTAGTGGAGATTAAAAGAGTAAGATTTGTCGTAATGATTGTTATAACTAATATGGTTGTTAATATAAGGGTAATACACATTGCCATGTAAGGTCATGCAGTTGATGAAAATGGGTTTTTCTTGATACAACAGTTTGTCTATACAAAGTTCATTATCGTTTTTTTTATATCAGCTTTGAGAATTTTGTAAGGATAACATGAATCCGAGTTGATATATTATTTCCTGCCGGACAAATCTGTTTTCACTGCAATTACAATGTTCGTTTATTTCTTTTGTATTTGTTCTTGCGCAATTGCTAAGAATATCCAATTCAGGTATCAACAGGGAATTATCGACACAAATTCTTGCCAACAGAAACTCTACTAAGAGTTCCAAATAGGCCCTCAAATTGGCCCACTGCTGCTCAGATGAATTGCTACTTTAAAATTTCCAATTTGATATTTTAAGATTAAAAAGCCATTAACGGATAAAACAACAGCCTCCATGAAAGAATCATAGCTTTTTAGATCAGCAACAACACTTAGCGAGATATTTCTCGAAAGTGCAGGCTTAAATTGCAGAGCTATTAAATTTAATATGGATTATTACTTTAGTTTTATCTTTCAACTGTAAATAGTTGTTTTCTTCTTTCTTTTCCAAGATTCTACGATTCTATTTAAAAGAATAGAATTGTTGGAAGTATCATTAATTTGTTTACTTCCTTTAAAACATTACTTGATGAAATCTTATCAAACCAATATTCTCATACTCGATGGTAAATTTTAGTACAAAGACTGGAGCACTTTTAATATCTTCAGATGAATTCATTTGAAAATCTGTTTCACTGGAAGTCGTAGTTAAATGAGAAAGGGACCTGTCCACGATCTGTTTAGCATTGTGGTCTCTCTTGCTTAGAGCTGGAAAAGGGAGCTTGTATCTGTAGGCTGGCTGATGTTCCATAATGAAGCATAATGTTGCAGGGGATTCAGGCTCTGCAGTCTAGAATTTGAAATTGAAAGTTATGTAATAAAAAAACTAATTAATGCTAGTGTAATTTTTCAATTTTTGTATTTCTGGTCATGTCAATTTCTTTGATTGGAAACAAAATAAAGTAGAAGGATACAAAATATTCTCTAAAAATATTGATACGAAAGCAGTTTTAATTAGAAAAAAAAATACATAATTTATTTTTAGGCTTTGGAAAAACAAATTATTTTCATAACCATTTGGTAAGAATCAAACAAAGATATACAAATACCATAGAGAGAGCAAATATATTTCTCAGAAAAATAGTTGTCACTTTACCTAATCTAATGTGTTCAACTTAACAAAAGTACATTTACATCAGTGATTCTAATTGTAATTTAAATGTATTTGGGTCAAACCACTATGTCACTAACATTGAAAGTTTTAGAAAATGTGATAACTGTATCAATTGGACTATGGAACGTGGGACTTCTTTTTTATAATACACATTTTGGACTCATCTTGATTTTTATTTTGATCCCAAACATTTATTTAAAATATTGATCTTTCATTTGTAATCTGACTCTGCAGCAGTCTAATCTTAATCTTGGATACTCTGATCTTAAAACAAACCCTCTTGTACAGAGAATTTATAAATATATGGTATATAACAAACATGCTGAAGCTTACATCATGCATATGCTTATTAGAGTTTGTTCAACCATATCTTTATACTTTAATTGCTGCCCTATGCTATGTACAATTTTGATAAAAATCTGGCTGATCTAGTAATTTATTTATGAATTTTCAGTTTCCAATATCCGGTATCTTAACCCTTTATCATAAATAAATATCAAGACTATGAACTCAACAACAACTTAGTAATTCATGTCTATGTAGTTCTAGAAGAAGAAGAACAAAAAATCTCACCGTTATTTTAATAAGGCCACTTAGCGCGGTAGGATCTGCAGTACACCTTGAACTGGATTACATTATGCGGATCCAAACCCTTTCCTCGGGCCGAGGTAGGATGACAAGTTAGTCCAATACGTTCAAGACACGGTGAGAGAGAAGTCTTAGACTAGAGGTCCATTTCTTGGATATGACTCAAATGTCTAGGTCCACTCTGTCTCCGACTCTGAAAGAAAAACAAAATAGGAGAGCTTGATACATGAGTCCACTAATACTAGACCTACATAACATTCTACATCTAGTCTAAAATCTAACTTTTTACTGTTAGACGTAGACTAGATCTAACTCCTGTTAATTTAGATGTCACACAAATACAAGTAGTCAACTACATCTATGACTCAGGGACTAACTCTAACTCCTAACTTATCTAAGTTAGTCCTGCACAAAGGGTGCAGTGTGAAGACTAGGTCTACATCTACCCTAGATCTGGTATCATGTAGACTAAATGATACATCAAGATCTTAATCAAGATCTAACCTGGTCTTCGGTCTGACACTGTAGAGTCGTATTTTCTTGCATAAAATGTTGAAGTTAAAGCAATGATCTCGATGATTGTTATTATTAACACAAAACAATGGCTACCGCACTGCCTACCGGCAAAAAAACAAAGTAGCCTAGCCTGGATCTAGAGTCTAGGCCTAGATTCGGAATCCAAGCCTAAATCTAAATTTTAAGCACTAGATCTAGACTTATCGACGAAACCATACAACACGATGATTCCAAAAGCCGTGGTAGACTTATTTTGTTATCAAATGCAAAAATAAACTATATTTCTTACATGTCCTAACCAAATATTCAACATCGTTAGACAAGTAGAAGGTCTAGGCTACAGTTAAACATACATGAATGTAGGCTATATTATGAAGGGGACGGAAATGCATGAACCGGTGCAATTCGAAGAATTAACTTAAGTTTAGCTCAGTTGGGGAATGCTTTTAGTTGATATTTATTTCAAATATCGTTCGGTTACAAATGAGAGTAATACTTTCCTTCTACCAAAATAACATTTTTTGTATCAACAGAACATAATTTACTTACTTTTCGAGGACCTCTCTTGCAGTAGTTTAGCGACGCAATGTTGTAGTTGATTGACCCGGAATCGACTAGCCTTGATTACAGAGTCCTTTTACATTTAACCTAATATTTATCAAAATCAATTCCAGTTTAAATTTGATTCGATGAAACCGCTCACGAGCATCAGTCTTAAGCCAAAAGTGATTCAGCCTGATTTTTAACAATTGATTTTAAAAATCGAAATTAATTTTAGTTGATGAAACATCCTCCAGGGGGAGAAAAGGGAAAAATTAATCATTTTCCATTGCCTAAGCTTCGAAAATTCACAAATTATGAGTCGAAGAGTAAGAGCTGACGATGGCCAGGGGAGGGGGGGGGGGGGGCATACCCGCCACCTCATGAAACTTGATGTTCTTTGGACGATGTATCCGAAAAAAACGATGCATTCTAAAAAAACGATGTAGAATATTGTTAAAAAGGACAGTTTGCCTTTAACGGTTCATTGCAGCTAGAGCGCAACACTTTTGAATTCGCTGCCGGTATTCGGTGATTCGCCATTCTGCCTAAAAATAAAACAAGTACTTCCAACCCGAAATATTGATACTGATGATAATTAGTAAGATGGTGACAATAATAACATGATGATGATATTAACAGTAGTAAACGCAATAAAAATAAATGATGATAATGATGATAGGAGTGGCAAAATAACAATAATAATAATAGACCTAATAATAATAATAATAATGACAATTTATGATAATGATAATTAATTTGTAACAGTATAATATTTCTTTTAAAGTCAAAATAGACTAACATTATTTTACCTTCCGACGGTTTATAATAATACATGCAACTGTACATCTAAATTTTGGATTTTCAATACAGGTATTCAAATTCAATATATTCATTGCGACTGTACAATGAAAATTCTAAAACTAGAAATTGAATTCGTCATGGTGACGAATTAGGTGGTCTGTTTTCAATTTTATGATCATTGAAAAGTCAAAAAAGAAAAAAAAAATGAAGAAAAAAAATTGTTGGAGACGCCCGGACTCGAACCAGGGACCTCGAGGTCGGAAGTCAAGTGCGTTACCGATATACCAAAACATTTCCCATAGAGAATACACGTAAACGAAAAATGGAATTCTCAAATCCCTCTTTGCAAGTGAGATATGAGCATGATCCCGGCATCTGATCGAAAAATAAAGGGCACAGTTGTGATAGCTTATTGTCTCAGCTACAACATACTCAAAGCTCAGCGTAAACAAAGATAAAACGACGGAGATATTGCTCCCGAAAGACGAGCATGTAGAATCCAGTTTTGAGAAAAACTCATGTCCCATAGAGAATACACGCAAAATGTGAAAAATTGACATGCCTCCTTTAATCGCGAAAATACGCCATGATGCCCTTGTCAAAATGAAATATCATGGTAACTGCATTTGTAGACAATATTCTCAGGTAGAACATATCAAAATTTGGAAGAAAATTAATCAATATTTACAAAGATACAATCAATTTTCCAAAAATATGATGACGTCATAATATGCAAATTGAAATTTTGAGTTCGGAGGCCATTATGATGACGTCATGAGTCAATTGAGGGTCAAATGAGACATGGAATCATATCTCCAACTCATGCTTTTTCTAACCATGATATAAAAGTTGGGGTCAATAAACTATCTGAAGAGCTATTTTGATTTTTAAAATGGCATGTTTTTGATCAAATTTGCATTATATTGCCCATAGCAGCACGCGCAGATTTTGAACTTTGACGCGCGCTCACGGCCTTATGAAAGGTCAAGAGTGACTGAAATTAATGTAAATTGTCATTTACGGTAAGAGGAATCTAAATCATGTAAACAATTTGAATTTGACCTTTTCCGCGCGTTATGAGCGCGCGCAACGCGCGCGGTGACACTTACGGACGGAAAATTTTGAAATGCTTAAAATGACCTGATTCGTACTCTCGTTTAATAGTTAAGTGATTTTGAGCATTTTTAAATTTTGACGCGCGCGTACGTGCGCGTCATGACCTTTATGTGACCTTTGATGACATGACTTGTTGACCCTTGACCTGAAATATATGTGATATGAATATGAATGACCTTTGCTTATGCATCATGAAGATATGATGGATAACGTGATTTCACAAAATGGCGCCTGGATGACGTCATGATGACCTGATGACCTTGAAAAGGTTACTGTCACGTCTCATGACAACGACCTATGACTGTGTCAAAATTGAAAGAAATTAACACAACCGATCTTGAGTTAACCGATGAACAAAAAACGGAGAGAAATAAAAATAAATAATAATAATAATAATAATAACTAGACATTTAATTCGTCATGGGGACGAATTAGGTGGTCTGTCTTCAAGTCTTATGATAGATTATAATATTTACTATATTGAGAAAGGGAGAAGTTATATAGACATGTAAACAATGATGATCATCATGATGATGATGATGATGATGATCTTGATAGTAATGGTGATGACGATGATGATGATCATGATGATGTTGACGATTATCATCAACAGACCACGATGACATCAGACTGAAAAAAATGAGAGAACATTTAGATAGTATATAGTCTCAGCTACAACATACTCAAAAATCAACAAAAATCAAGCCGAAATAACGGCGATATTGCTCGCAAAAGACAAGAATGTAGAATCCAGATTTGAGAAAAGTCATCTCCCATAAGGATTACACGCAAAAAGTAATGGATCTAGTGATAATAGGGTAATAATAAAGTAAATATGGTTGTTTATTACATTATTTGCGATTGTACGTGTTTTAATATTCAAAGGAGATGGTAGAGTGAATGGTCAAAAAGAAAAAAAAGTGAAGAAAAAAAATTGTTGGAGACGCCCGGACTCGAACCAGGGACCTCGAGGTCGGAAGTCAAGTGCGTTACCGATATACCAAAACATTTCCCATAGAGATTACACGTAAACGGAAAATGGAATGCACAAATCCCACTTTGTAATTGAAATATGAGCATGATCCCGGCATCTGATCGAAAAATAAAGGGCACACTTGTGATAGCTTATTGTCTCAGCTACAACATACTCAAAGTTCAGCGTAAACAAAGCTAAAACGACGGAGATATTGCTCGCAAAAGACAGGATGTAGAATCCAGTTTTGAGAAAAAGTCATGTCCCATAGAGAATACACGCAAAATGTGAAAAATTGACATGCCTCCTTTAATCGCAAAAATACGCCACGATGCCATTGTCAAAATTAAATATCGTGGTGACTGCATTTGTAGAGAATTGTCTCAGCTAGATCATATCAAAATTTGGATGAAAATTGATCAATATTTACAGAGATACAATCAATTTTCCAAAAATATGATGATGTCATAATATGCAAATTGAAATTTTGAGTTCGGAAGCCATTATGATGACGTCATGAGTTAATTGAGGGTCAAATGTGACATGAAATCATATCTCCAATTCATATTCTATCAAAATATGAAAAAGAAATTGGATTCACTTTGCATCCTAAAGCGCTACAATGGATTTTGTATAGGCATGTTTTTGCCCATGTATGCTATGTATTACAAGAGCTCGCACGCACGGACAATTTTTTAAACGGACGCTCATTCCGTTATTACTGAGCATAAAAAGGTGAACAAGGTATCAACATGCTTGGAAAAATGTGCCAAATATGATGACAGAGAAAATTTGGCGATTTTATGTTGAAAAATACCAGTACGGGTGAAAACGCGCGCGCATGTGCGTGTGCGCGTTTTTTTGCGAAACGCTTAAAATGGCCTGAAACGTATGCAAAATTAATTTGAGACGATTTAGAGCATTTTTTTTTTTGCGCGCGCGCTAACACGCGGAAGTACGCATGCGCGCGCGTTTTTTGACCTGAAATTGACCGGACGGACATTGACCTTAATCATGATAAATATGAATGAGAAATGTCTTTCCGTTATGAAGATATGATCCTGAGTATAAAGTACCAAAAAAAACACAAAATGGCGCCTGGATGACGTCATGAAGACTTGATGACCTTGAAAAGGTTACTGTCACGTCTCATGACAATGACCTATGACTGTGCCAAAATTGAAGGAAATTGATTGAACCGATCTTGAGTTATCCTGTGAACAAAAAAGTGTGAAGAAATAAATAAAAATAAAGAATAATAATAATAAACTAGAAATTTAATTCGTCATGGAGACGAATTAGGTGGTCTGTCTTCAAGTATTATGATAGATTATAATGTTTACTATATTGAAAAAAGGGAGAAGTTATATAGACATGTAAACAATGATGATCATCATGATGATGATGATGATGATCTTGATAGTAATGGTGATGACGATGATGATGATGATGATGATGTTGATGATTATCATCAACAGACCACGATGACATCAGACTGAAAAAAATGAGAAAACATTTAGATAGTATATAGTCTCAGCTACAACGTACTCAAAAATCAACAAAAATAAAGCCGAAATAACGGCGATATTGCTCGCAAAAGACAAGAATGTAGAATCCAGATTTGAGAAAAAGTCATCTCCCATAAGGATTACACGCAAAAAGTAATGGATCTAGTGATAATAGGGTAATAATAAAGTAAATATGGTTGTTTATTACATTATTTGCGATTGTACGTGTTTTAATATTCAAAGGAGATGGTAGAGTGAAAGGTCAAAAAGAAAAAAAAGTGAAGAAAACAAATTGTTGGAGACGCCCGGACTCGAACCAGGGACCTCGAGGTCGGAAGTCAAGTGCGTTACCGATATACCAAAACATTTCCCATAGAGATTACACGTAAACGGGAAATGGAATTCTCAAATCCTACGTTGCAAGTGAAATATGAGCATGATCTCGGCATCTGATCGAAAAATAAAGGGCACATTTGTGATAGCTTATTGTCTCAGCTACAACATACTCGAAGCTCAGAGAAAACAAAGCTAAAACGACGGAGATATTTCTCGCAAAAGACAGGATGTAGAATCCAGTTTTGAGAAAAAGTCATGTCCCATAGAGAATACACGCAAAATGTGAAAAATTGACATGCCTCCTTTAATCGCAAAATACGCCATGATGCCTTTGTCAAAATGAAAAATACGTCGTGACTTTATTTGTAGAGAATTGTCTCAGCTAGAACATATCAAAATCTGGATTTAAACCGATCAATATTCACAGAGATACAATCATTTTTCCAAAAATATGATGACGTCATAATATGCAAATTGAAATTTTGAGTTCGGAGGCCATTATGATGACGTCATGAGTTAATTGAGGGTCAAATGATACATGAAATCATATCTCCGATTCATAGTCTATCAAAATTTGAAAACAAATTAGGTTCACCTTGCATCCTAAAGCGCTACAATGGATTTTATATAGGCATGTTTTTGCCCATATATGTTATGTATAACAAGAGCTCGCACGCACGGACATTATCTTAAACGGACGCTCATTCCGTTATTAATGGGCAGAAAAAGGTGAACAACGTATTGAAATGCTTGAGAATATGTGTTAAATATGATGAAAGAAAAAAATTGGTGATTCTATGTTGCAAAATGCCATTACGCGCGGAAACGCGCGCGCAAAGCTGTGCGCACGCATTTTTTTTCGAAATGCTTAAAATAGCCTAAAACGTACTCTAATTTGATCAAAAAGTGATTTTGAGCATTTTTTAGTTTTGCGCGCACCGACGCGCGGACGTACGCGTACGCGCGCGTTTATTGACCTTAAGTTGACCGGACGGATATTGACCTTAATCGTTATAAATATGAATGAGAAATTATTTACGGTTATGAAGATATGATCATGAGTTGATTTTCAGAGTACTTCACAAAATGGCGCCTGGATGACGTCACGATATTTGAATGAACTTGAAAATGTTCCTGTCACGTCTTAAGACGATGACCTATGACTCTGTCAAATTTAATTGAATTTGCACGGTTCAATTTTGAGTAATCGTGGGAACAAAAAAGTGGTCACAAATTTATTTTAATTGAATTGTGTTTTTGTACAAATTCAATTAAAATACTAGAAATTTAATTCGTCAAGAAGACGAATAAGGTGGTCTGTCTAAGTCTTATGATAGATTTGAGAATGGGAGAAGTTATATAGACATGTAAACAATGATGATCATGATGAACATGATGATGATCATGATAGTAAAGGTGATGATGATCATGATAATGATAATGTTATATGATGATAAAAACGATAATGTTAATGATGATGATGATATTGATGATGATGATGACGATGATGAGTATGAGCATGATCCTGACATCTGATTGAAAAAATGAGGAAATATTTAGATAGCATATAGTCTCAGCTACAACATACTAAGATTTGGGAGAAAACTGTTTGAATAACAACCGAGACACTGGTCAAACACATTGTCAGGCAGATTCATGTTTTGAAAAAAGTGACCTCCCATAGACATAACACGCAAATATGACAAATTATGCATTGTCGCCTTTAATCAAATATTTAACTATGATGACGTCATCAAAATTTAAATTGAATGGCATATTTTTGATAGAGAATTATCTCAGCTACAACATATCAAAATCTGAGAGAAAAGTGATCACAGATAAGAGAGATAATCTCAATTGAACAAAGACAAAAATGACGTCATCAACAAAATACATTTGTTTGAGTTTAGATGCCAATATGATGACTTTGTTTCACTTTGTACGAGTCAGGGTGGTATGAAATCATATCTCCAACTCATGCTTTCTCCAACCATGATATAAAAATTGGGGGTCAATGGACTATCTGAAGAGCTATTTCGATTTTTAAAATGGCATGTTTTTGATCAAATTTGCATTATATCGCCCATAGCAGTACGCGCGGATTTTGAACTTTGACGCACGCTCACGGCATAATGAAATATGAAGAGTAACTGAAATTAATGTAAATTGTCAATTACGTTAAGAGGAATCCAAATCATGTAAACATTTTGAATTTGACCATTTCCGCGCGCCGTGAGCGCGCACACCGCGCGCGGGGACATGTACGGACGGAAAATGTTGAAATGCTTAAAATGACCTGATTCGTACTCTCGTTTAATAGTTAAGTGATTTTGAGCAATTTTAAATTTTGACGCGCACATACGCGCGCGTCATGACCTTTATGTGACCTTTGATGACATGACCTGTTGACCCTTGACCTAAAGTATATGTGATATGAATATGAATGACCTTTGCTGATGCATCATGAAGATATGATGGATAATGTGATTTCACAAAATGGCGCCTGGATGACGTCACGATATTCTAATGAATTTGAAAATGTTCCTGTCACGTATCATTACAATGACCTATGATTGTGCCAAATTGTAATGAAATTAACTAAACCAAACTTGAGTTATCCTAGGAACAAAAAAGTGGAGAAATAAATAAAAATAAATAATAATAATAAATAAAGAAAGAAAATTCTGACGAAATCAATAGGTGGTCTGTTGATAACAGACCACCTAACTAGAAATTTAATTCGTCACGAAGACGAATAAGGTGGTCTGTCTTCAAGTCTTATAATAGATTATAATATTTACTATATTGAACAAGGGAGAAGTTATATAGACATGTAAACAATGATGATAATGATGATGATCTTGATAGTAATGATTATGATGATGATGATCATGATGATGTTGATGAGGATGATTATCATCATTATGATAATGATGATGATCATGATCATGAGCGTGAGTATGACATCTTATCGGAAAAATGAGGGATGATTTAGATAACATATGGTCTCAGCGACAACATACTCAAATTTGGGAGAAAACTGTTGAATAACAACCGAGATACAGGTCAAAACACATTGTCATGCAGATTCATGTTTTGAAAAAAGTGACCTCCCATAGACATAACACGCAAATATGAAAAATTATGCATTGTCGCCTTTAATCGAATATTTCACTATGATGACATCATCTAAATGAAAGTAAAATAACATATTTCTGATAGAGAATTATCTCAGCTACAACATATCAAAATCTGGGAGAAAATTGATTACCGATAAGTGAGATAATCTCAATTATACAACGACAAAAATGACGTCATCAACAAAATACATTTGTTTGAGTTTAGATGCCAATATGACGACTTTGTTTCACTTTGTACGAGTCAGAGTGGTATGAAATCATTTCTCCAACTCATGCTTTCTCCAACCATGATATAAAAATTGGGGGTCGACGGACTATCTGAAGAGCTATTTCGATTTTTAAAATGGCATGTTTTTGATCAAATTTGCATTATATCGCCCATAGCAGTACGCGCGGATTTTGAACTTTGACGCACGCTCACGGCCTTATGAAAATATGAAGAGTGACTGAAATTAATGTAAATTGTCAATTACGTTAAGAGGAATCCAAATCATGTAAACATTTTGAATTTGACTTTTTCTGCGCGTCATGAGCGCGCGCACCGCGCGCGGGGACATGTACGGACGGAAAATTTTGAAATGCTTAAAATGACCTGATTCGTACTCTCCTTTAGTAGTTAAGTGATTTTGAGCTTTTTAAAATTTTGACGCGCACGTACGCGCGCGTCATGACCTTTATGTGACCTTTGATGACATGACCTGTTGACCTTTGACCTGAAATATATGTGATATAAATATGAATGACCTTTGCTGATGCATCATGAAGATATGATGGATAACGTGATTTCACAAAATGGCGCCTGGATGACGTCACGATAACCTGATGACCTTGAAAATGTTCCTGTCACGTCTCATGACAATGACCTATGACTGTGCCAAAATTGAATGAAATTGACGAAACCGAACGTGAGTTATCCTAGGAACAAAAAACGGGAAGAAATAAAAATAAATAATAATAATAAATAAAGAAAATTCTGACGAAATCAATAGGTGGTCTGTTGACAACAGACCACCTAATAATAAAGAAAATTCTGACGAAATCAATAGGTGGTCTGTTGATAACAGACCACCTAATAATAATAATAACTAGAAATTTAATTCGTCACGAAGACGAATAAGGTGGTCTGTCTTCAAGTCTTATAATAGATTATAATATTTACTATATTGAAAAAGGGAGAAGTTATATAGACATGTAAACAATGATGATTAAGATGATGATGATCTTGATAGTAATGATTATGATGATGATGATCTTGATGATGTTGATTAGGATGATTATCATCATTATGATAATGATGATGATCATGATCATGAGCGTGATTCTGACATCTTCTTGGAAAAATGAGGGATGATTAAGATAACATATAGTCTCAGCGACAAAATACTAAAATTTGGGAGAAAACTGTTGAATAACAACCGAGATACTGGTCAAAACACCTTGTCATGCAGATTCATGTTTTGAAAAAAGTGACCTCCCATAGACATAACACGCAAATATGACAAATTATGCATTGTCGCCTTTAATCGAATATTTCACTATGATGACGTCATCCAAATGAAAACTAAATGGCATATTTCTGATAGAGAATTATCTCAGCTACAACATATCAAAATCTGGGAGAAAATCGATTACCGATAAGTGAGATAATCTCAATTAAACAAAGACAAAAATGACGTCATCAAAAAAATACATTTTGTTGAGTTTAGATGTCAATATGAAGACTTTGTTACACTTTGTACGAGTCAGGGTGGTATGAAATCATATCTCCATCTCATGCTTTCTCCAACCATGATATAAAAATTGGGGGTCAATGGACTATCTGAAGAGCTATTTCGATTTTTAAAATGGCATGTTTTTGATCAAATTTGCATTATATCGCCCATAGCAGTACGCGCGGATTTTGAACTTTGACGCACGCTCACGGCCTTATTAAATATGAAGAGTGACTGAAATTAATGTAAATTGTCAATTACGTTAAGAGGAATCCAAATCATGTAAACATTTTGAATTTGACTTTTTCTGCGCGTCATGAGCGCGCGCACCGCGCGCGGGGACATGTACGGACGGAAAATTTTGAAATGCTTAAAATGACCTGTTTCGTACTCTTCTTTAGTAGTTAAGTGATTTTGAGCTTTCTAAAATTTTGACGCGCACGTACGCGCGCGTCATGACCTTTATGTGACCTTTGATGACATGACCTGTTGACCTTTGACCTGAAGTATATGTGATATTAATATGAATGACCTTTGCTGATGCATCATGAAGATATGATGGATAACGTGATTTCACAAAATGGCGCCTGGATGACGTCACGATAACCTGATGACCTTGAAAATGTTCCTGTCACGTCTCATGACAATGACCTATGACTGTGCCAAAATTGAATGAAATTGACGAAACCGAACTTGAGTTATCCTAGGAACAAAAAACGGGAAGAAATAAAAATAAATAATAATAAATAAATAAATAAATAAAGAAAATTCTGACGAAATCAATAGGTGGTCTGTTGTTAACAGACCACCTAACTAGAAATTTAATTCGTCACGAAGACGAATAAGGTGGTCTGTCTAAGTCTTATGATAGATTTGAGAATGGGAGAGTTATATAGATATGTAAACAATGATGATCATGATGAACATGGTGATGATCATGATAGTAAAGGTGATGATGATGATGATAATGATAATGTTATATGACGATAAAAACGATAATGTTAATGATGATGATGAGCATAAGCATGATCCTGACAACTGATTAAAAAAAATGAGGAAATATTTAAATAGCAAATAGTCTCAGCTACAACATACTAAAATTTGGGAGAAAACTGTTGAATAACAACCGAGATACTGGTCAAAACATCTTGTCATGCAGATTCATGTTTTGAAAAAAGTGACCTCCCATAGACATAACACGCAAATATAACAAATTATGCATTGTCGCTTTTAATGGAATATTTAACTATGATGACGTCATCTAAATGAAAAACAAATGGCATATTTCTGATAGAAAATTATCTCAGCTACAACATATCAAAATCTGGGAGAAGATCGATCACCGATAAGTGAGATAATCTCAAATAAACAATGACAAAAATGACGTCATCAACAAAATACATTTGTTTGAGTTTAGATGCCAATATGATGACTTTGTTTCACTTTGTACGAGTCAGGGTGGTATGAAATCATATCTCCAACTCATGCTTTCTCCAACCATGATATAAAAATTGGGGGTCAATGGACTATCTGAAGAGCTATTTCGATTTTTAAAATGGCATGTTTTTGATCAAATTTGCATTATATCGCCCATAGCAGTACGCGCGGATTTTGAACTTTGACGCACGTTCACGGCCTTATGAAATATGAAGAGTGACTGAAATTAATGTAAATTGTCAATCACGTTAAGAGAAATCCAAATCATGTAAATATTTTGAATTTGACTTTTTCCGCGCGTCATGAGCGCATGCAACGCGCGCGGGGACATGTACGGACGGAAAATTTTGAAATGCTTAAAATGACCTGATTCGTACTCTCGTTTAATAGTTTAGTGATTTTGAGCAATTTTAAATTTTGACGCGCACATACGCGCGCGTCATGACCTTTATGTGACCTTTGATGACATGACCTGTTGACCCTTGACCTAAAGTATATATGATATGAATATGAATGACCTTTGATGATGCATCATGAAGATATGATGGATAATGTGATTTCACAAAATGGCGCCTTGATGACGTCACGATGACTTGATGACCTTGAAAATGTTCTAGACACGTGTCATGACAATGACCTATGACTGTGCCAAAATTGAATCAAATTGACTAAACCAAACTTGAAGTTATCCTGGGCACAAAAAACGGGAAGAAATAAAAATAAATAATAATAAATAAATAAAGAAAATTCTGACGAAATCAATAGGTGGTCTGTTGATAACAGACCACCTAACTAGAAATTTAATTCGTCACGAAGACGAATAAGGTGGTCTGTCTAAGTCTCATGATAGATTTGAGAATGGGAGAAGTTATATAGACATGTAAACAATGATGATCATGATGAACATGATGATGATCATGATAGTAAAGGTGATGATGATCATGATAATGAAAATGTTATATGATGATAAAAACGATAATGTTAATGATGATGATGACCATGAGCATGATCCTGACATCTGATTGAAAAAATGAGGAAATATTTAGATAGCAAATAGTCTCAGCTACAACATACTAAAATTTGGGTGAAAACTGTTGAATAACAACCGAGATACTGGTCAAAACACATTGTCATGCAGATTCATGTTTTGAAAAAAGTGACCTCCCATAGACATAACACGCAAATATGACAAATTAAGCATTGTCGCATTTAATCGAATATTTAACTATGATGACGTCATCTAAATGAAAAATAAATAACATATTTTTGATAGAGAATTATCTCAGCTACAACATATTAAAATCTGGGAGAAGATCGATCACCGATAAGTGAGATAATCTCAAATAAACAAAGACAAAAATGACGTCATCAAAAAAATACATTTTGTTGAGTTTACATGTCAATATGAAGACTTTGTTACACTTTGTACGAGTCAGGGTGGTATGAAATCATATCTCCAACTCATGCTTTCTCCAACCATGATATAAAAATTGGGGGTCAATGGACTATCTGAAGAGCTATTTCGATTTTTAAAATGGCATGTTTTTGATCAAATTTGCATTATATTGCCCATAGCAGCACACGCGGATTTTTAACTTTGACGCACGCTCACGGCCTTATGAAATATGAAGAGTGACTGAAATTAATAATAATTGTTATTTACGTTAAGAGGAATCCAAATCATGTAAACATTTTGAATTTGACCTTTTCCGCGCGCCGTGAGCGCGCACACCGCGCGCGGGGACACTTACGGACGGAAAATTTTGAAATGCTTCAAATGACCTGATTCGTACTCTCGTTTAATAGTTTAGTGATTTTGAGCAATTTTAAATTTTGACGCGCACATACGCGCGCGTCATGACCTTTATGTGACCTTTGATGACATGACCTGTTGACCCTTGACCTAAAGTATATGTGATATGAATATGAATGAACTTTGAGTACGCATCATGAAGATATGATGGATAATGTGATTTCACAAAATGGCGCCTGGATGACGTCACGATAATTTGATGACCTTGAAAATGTTCCTGTCACGTCTCATGATGATTACCTATGACTGTGTCAAAATTGAGAAAAATTGGGTGGATTGATATTGAGAAATCGGTTGCACAAAAAAGTGGAGAAATAAATAAAAATAAATAATAATAATAATAATAATAATAAAGAAAGAAAATTCTGACGAAATCAATAGGTGGTCTGTTGATAACAGACCACCTAACTAGAAATTTAATTCGTCACGAAGACGAATAAGGTGGTCTGTCTTCAAGTCTTATAATAGATTATAATATTTACTATATTGAAAAAGGGAGAAGTTATATAGACATGTAAACAATGATGATTATGATGATGATGATCCTGATAGTAATGATTATGATGATGATCATGATGATGTTGATGAGGATGAGTATCATCATTATGATAATGATGATGATCATGATCATGAGCGTGATTCTGACATCTTTTCGGAAAAATGAGGAATGATTTAGATAACATATAGTCTCAGCGACAAAATACTAAAATTTGGGAGAAAAATGTTGAATAACAACCGAGATACTGGTCAAAACCCATTGTCATGCACATTCATGTTTTGAAAAAAGTGACCTCCCATAGACATAACACGCAAATATGACAAATTATGCATTGTCGAATTTAATCGAATATTTAACTATGATGACGTCATCTAAATGAAAAATAAATGGAATATTTCTGATAGAGAAGTATCTCAGCTACAACATATCAAAATCTGGGAGAAGATCGATCACTGATAAGTGAGATAATCTCAAATAAACAATGACAAAAATGACGTCATCAACAAAATACATTTGTTTGAGTTTAGATGCCAATATGATGACTTTGTTTCACTTTGTACGAGTCAGGGTGGAATGAAATCATATTTTCAACTCATGCTTTCTCCAACCATGATATAAAAATTGGGGGTCAATGGACTATCTGAAGAGCTATTTCGATTTTTAAAATGGCATGTTTTTGATCAAATTTGCATTATATCGCCCATAGCAGTACGCGCGGATTTTGAACTTTGACGCACGCTCACGGCCTTATTAAATATGAAGAGTGACTGAAATTAATGTAAATTGTCAATTACGTTAAGAGGAATCCAAATCATGTAAACATTTTGAATTTGACCTTTTCCGCGCGTCATGAGCGCGCGCAACGCGCGCGGGGACATGTACGGACGGAAAATTTTGAAATGCTTAAAATGACCTGATTCGTACTCTCCTTTAGTAGTTAAGTGATTTTGAGCTTTTTAAAATTTTGACGCACACGTACGCGCGCGTCATGACCTTTATGTGACCTTTGATGACATGACCTGTTGACCCTTGATCTAAAGTATATATGTGATATGAACATGAATAACCTTTGCTAATGCATCATGAAGATAAGATGGATAATGTGATTTCACAAAATGGCGCCTGGATGACGTCACGATAATATGATGACCTTGAAAATGTTCCTATCACGTCTCATGACAATGACCTATGACTGTGCTAAAATTGAATCAAATTGACTTAACCAAACTTGAGTTATCCGGGGCACAAAAAACGGGAAGAAATAAAAATAAATAAAGAAAATTCTGACGAAATCAATAGGTGGTCTGTTGATAACAGACCACCTAACTAGAAATTTAATTCGTCATGGGGACGAATTAGGTGGTCTGTCTTCAAGTCTTATGATAGATTATAATATGTACTATATTGAAAAAGGTAGAAGTTATATAGACATGTAAACAATGATGATCATGATGATGATCATGATGATGATGATCTTGATAGTAATGGTGATGACGATGATGATGAACATGGTGATGTTGATGATCATCATCAACAGACCATGATGACATCTGATTGAAAAAATGAGGGGACATTTAGATAGCGTATAGTCTCAGCTACAACATACTCTAAAATCGACAAAAATCGAGCTGAAATAACGGCGATATTGCTCACAAAAGACATGAATGTAGAATCCAGATTGAGAAAAAGTCATCTCCCATAAGGATTACACGCAAACAGTAATAGATCAAGTGATAATAGGGTAATAATAAAGTAAATATGGTTGTTTATTACATTATTTGCGATTCTATGTGTTTTAATATTCAAAGGAGATGGTACAGTGAAAGGTCAAAAAGAAAAAAAAGTGAAAAAACAAAATTGTTGGAGACGCCCGGACTCGAACCAGGGACCTCGAGGTCGGAAGTCAAGTGCGTTACCGATATACCAAAACATTTCCCATAGAGATTACACGTAAACGGAAAATGGAATTATCAAATCCCACTTTGCAAGTGAGATATGAGCATGATCCCGGCATCTGATCGAAAAATAAAGGGCACACTTGTGATAGCTTATTATCTCAGCTACAACATACTCAAAGCTCAGCGAAAACAAAGCTAAAACAACGGAGATATTGCTCGCAAAAGACAGGATGTAGAATCCAGTTTTGAGAAAAAGTCATGTCCCATAGAGAATACACGCAAAATGTGAAAAATTGACATGCCACCTTTAATCGCAAAAATACGCCATGATACCTTTGTCAAAATGAAATATTGTGACAACTCCATTTGTAGAGAATGGTGTAAGCTAGATCATATCAACATTTAGAAGAAAATTGATAAATATTTACAGAGATACAGTCAATTTTCCAAAAATATGCTGACGTCATAATATGCAAATTGAAATTTTGAGTTCGGAGGCCATTATGATGACGTCATGAGTTAATTGAGGGTCAAATGACACATGAAATCATATCTCCAACTCATGCTTTTTCCAACCATGATATAAAAGTTGGGGTCAATTGACTATCTGAAGAGCTATTTTGATTTTTAAAATGGAATGTTTTTGATCAAATTTGCATTATATTGCCCATAGCAGCACGCGCAGATTTTGAACTTTGACGCGCGCTCACGGCCTTATGAAAGGTCAAGAGTGACTGAAATTAATGTAAATTGTCATTTACGGTAAGAGGAATCTAAATCATGTAAAAAAAAATGAATTTGACCTTTTCCGCGCGTTGTGAGTGCGCGCAATGCGCGCGGGGACACTTACGGACGGAAAATTTTGAAATGCTTAAAATGACCTGATTCGTACTCTCCTTTAATAGTTAAGTAATTTTGAGCATTTTAAAATTTTGACGCGCGCGTACGTGCGCGTCATGACCTTTATGTGACCTCTGATGACATGACTTGTTGACCCTTGACATGAAGTATATGTGATATGAATATGAATGACCTTTGCTTATGCATCATGAAGATATGATGGATAACGTGATTTCACAAAATGGCGCCTGGATGACGTCACGATGACCTGATGACCTTGAAAAGGTTACTGTCACGTCTCATGACAATGACCTATGACTGTGTCAAAATTGAAAGAAATTAACATCACCGATCTTGAGTTAACCGATGAACAAAAAACGGGGAGAAATAAAAATAAATAATAAATAAAGAAAGAAAATTCTGACGAAAACAATAGGTGATCTGTCGTTGACAGACCACCTAATAAATAAAGAAAGAAAATTCTGACGAAAACAATAGGTGATCTGTTTTCAACAGACCACCTAACTAGAAATTTAATTCGTCATGGGGACGAATTAGGTGGTCTGTTTTGAATTCTTACGATCATGCTCATCTTCAATAATTCAATGATCCAATATATTAAGATATGAATTGATGAATGAAGTACTGATGAACTGATGTGACATGAACTGAATTGATGAGCTAAACTGATGAACTGATGAACTTATAGATTGAACTGTATGTGACCTGAACTGAAGTGAAAACTTAACTGATGAACAAAATATTGAGAAATGATTATGTTCAAAATCATGATCATAATGAAATTTAATGAAACAAGACTGGAATATATATCCAGATTTCAGAAAAATTCACCTCCCATAGGCATGACACGCAACTTGAGACAATTTTGACATCTCGCATTTAATCGAAATTTTCGCTATGATGACGTCATCAAAATGAAAATTGGCGAGATATAGATATAGAGAAGGAGAGAAGGAGACGGGTTATAGTCATGTAAAAATAAATGAGCTGGACCGGGGATGAAAGAGGAATCAGAATGCACACTTGAAAGGAGAGAGGATAGTATAAGGAAACATGGTAGGGGTGTAATAAGAATACAAAGGGCAAAGGAAAGAGCTAGAGGAAATTAAGGAACATTCTATAAGACTGACATAAAAGAGTTAGAACAGAAGCCAAATGTGGGAAAAGGAGAGGCCGGAGAGAGTAGAAAAAGAGAGAGGCAGAGACAGAGGGAGACATCAGAGCAGAATAAGAGGGAGGCAGAGCAAGAGAGGGAGAGGGAGAGAGAGAGAGAGAGAGGGTGAAAGAGTAGAGAGAGAGGAGAGAAAGAGATGCAGAGACAGAGCAATTAAGAGAAGGAGATGGGCAGACCAATAGAGGGGAAGGAAAACAGAGCAAGAGAGAGATTCAATGAAGAACGATCGATGCATTCAATATTTCCAGCACTTAACAGAGTTTAATATTTATTATATAGAGAAAGAGAGAATAGACATGTGAACAATATATTGGTCCATTGAATGGACGCAAACATCGCATATACCTTATAAATCTTATAAATTATAAATTATAAATTACTATCTTATAAGTTATGTAGCCTACACTCCACAGGATTTCCTAGCATTAGAAGTTGCAAAAACATCGTCAAACGCAAGTTGTGCATCCAGTGCTTGACGAATTTTCGATACACTGCAAACAGTGTGCCAAGGGTCTGATTGTTACGTCACAATGGAGTTCGCGCATGGTGCGCATTTTGTTATAAGCGTAATATACATTGTCATTGTCACCAGCAGCTGGTGCGCGATGTTATTTACAACTGGCTCGATTATTTCTCACGAGTTTGACACGCAAAAAATTGTGGGGTCAACTTGCATCCTAAAGAGCTATAATGTATTTCGTATAGACATGTTTTTGACCATATATGCTATGTATTACAAGAGCTCGCACGCACAGACATTCACCTTAAACGGAGGCTCATTTCGTTATTAATGGTCATAAAGAGATAAACATGGTATCAAATTGTTCGGAAAAAAATGGGGAATACTATGATAGACAAAAAATGACGATTTTAGGTTGCGTCTGACTATTACAAACACAAACGTGCGCGCAAATTTATGCGCGTGAATGTGTTCGCACGCAAAATTTTCGAAATGCTTGAAATGGCCTAAAACGTACTCTAATTTGATCAAAAAGTGATTATGAGCAATTTTTATTTTTGCGCGCACCGACGTGCGGACGGACTTCTGTCGATATCTGTCGATATCGACAGACCACCTAATAAAGAAAGAAAATTATGACGAAAAAAAATCTGTCGAAAACGACAGACCACCTAATAATAATAATAAAGAAAAAAAATTCTGACGAAAACGATAGGTGATCTGTCATTGACAGACCACCTAATAAAGAAAATTCTGACGAAAACAATAGGTGATCTGTCGAAAACGACAGACCACCTAATAAAGAAAGAAAATTCTGACGAAAACAATAGGTGATCTGTAGTTGACAGACCACCTAATAATAAATAAATAAAGAAAGAAAGAAAATTCTGACGAAAACAATAGGTGATCTGTCGAAAACGACAGACCACCTAATAATAATAAATAAAGAAAATTCTGACGAAAACAATAGGTGATCTGTCGAAAACGACAGACCACCTAATAAAGAAAGAAAATTCTGACGAAAACAATAGGTGATCTGTAGTTGACAGACCACCTAATAATAAATAAATAAATAAAGAAAGAAAATTCTGACGGAAACAATAGGTGATCTGTCGAAAACGACAGACCACCTAATAATAATAAAGAAAGAAAATTCTGACGAAAACAATAGGTGATCTGTCGAAAACGACAGACCACCTAATAAGCGAGTTACTGCTAGAAAAAAAAATGTCATGAAGATTCATGATATTTGTCATAGCTATCAACGTGTGTGTGTGTGTGTGTGTGGAAAAGAATGGTGGTGTAAAACAATAAAAGTACATTCGGCGTACCATACTCCCTTAACCTTTGACATTAGTCTTTTAGATTGGTTTCTGCGTCACGTTGTCGCTCACACAGTGCAAGCCTTCGATTCAACACAGTAAAGCCGTGGTTTAAAGTTTTTGATCGAATGCTGACAAGATTTTCGAGTTGTAGCCTTTCTTCGTCCTTTTTTGGATTCTTCTTGTGTTCTATATTTATGCCCGTTATGTTGCCGACAGTCTAGTGGAAACTGATACTGATAGTGATATTTGGTAAGTTTTAATTTTGTAACAATTATCGTATGAAAATGCACCACTGTCCGATTCCGAAGGTGTTTGTTAATAGTAGGGTGTCTGATCGCGCACTCAGTTTTGTGTGCTAAAATCCTCCCCATAGAGATTGCACACATCTCTATGTAGTCTATGTGCATTGCGCGCTCATGCAAACTTGGTCAATGATTTTATTACCAAAATGATATTTAAACCAATATATCTTGTGATCCTGAAGGTGATACTAAATAAGTGAGGTGTCATATAAGCAGGTTTTTCTCCACATTCTGGAAAGGGGCTCACCCCCAAAATTCTAAAAATATCTTGCTTAAAACAGCGATTTAAACATTGTTTCCATGGTAACTCGGAGATTTACCAATTTCATGAAGCGAGCCCCCGAGGGATAAGTTCGGCCAGCTGTAAGGAATATATCCATGCGATTATTTTTTCTCTAGTCCCAAGGGATCACGAGGCCTTTCAGTTTGAAAATACCCTTACTCCACGTTTTGCATATCGTGCTGTAGACCTACAACTTTTGAGCAAAAATTATAACTTGGCTTGAACCACTTTTTTGTCCATTCTGACCGAAATGCTATGAATTTTGCAGAGTTTTTGAGGGGCTGTATCTTTTGATAGAAACATTGTTGAGTCTTGAAATTTGAAATGTATTATTCTGATTACATTTTTTATTCAAATATCCAACAAAAATGGTAAAAAATAATCCCAAATTGAAAATTGAAAAATCGTTCAGACACCCTATTGTTAGATATGTTGATGAGGGTGTACGTTTTGTGACCGTACGTACGATTGTGTACTTTTACTGAGTAATGAAAGTGTGAAATGAATTCTAAAAAATGAAACCTTCTAAAAATATGCCTAGACTCTAGATCTAAATATGGTTCATTCTTAGAGAATGTCATTACTTGTTTATTTGCTGTTAAATGTGTTAAAATTACAAATTTGAATAGATCTAGATTTTAGTTGCTAACTCTGCTGGTCTAGACACTACTCTAGATCTAGACTAGATCGAATTTTCCCGCTCTTTCGTTCGTTAGCCTCTTATTGGGGTAGGGTCGGCCGGCTCTCTCTTTAGAGACGGAAACCGTCTATACATATTCCCTTGATAACGCCACGGCCATTTCAGGTCGTAGCGTTTTGCCCCCAAAATCCCCCAAAATATCATTTTACCTCGTGCATGTACTTATATTGTAAATTAGGCCTAGGCTATAATAAATCAGTTCCACTTACCAACTTGACTGAAATAATCAGTTTAATAGTCCCTTTTTAGGAATTTATGGGTCAAAATCGAAATCCATGTTGGAAAAAGATTTTTAAAATGGATTTCGATTTTGACCCATAATTTCCTTAAAAGGGACCATTAAACGGATTATTTCAATCAAGTTAGTAAGTGGAACCGATGTATTATAGCCTAGGCCTAATTTACATTTGGATATGCACGAGGTAAAATGACTGGGGATTTTGGGGGCAAAACGCTACGACCTGAAATGGCCGCGGCGTTATCAAGGGAATGTGTATAGACTGTTTCCGTCTCTAAAGAGAGAGCCGGCCAACCCTACCCCAATAAGAGGCTAACGAACGAAAGAGAGGGAAAATTCGGTCTAGATCTAGACTAGTTAGCACTAAAATCTATTCAAATTTGTAATTAAACTTAAATAATAAAGGCAAGGAGGAGGGGGTTTTGGGGCCCTTCTGCAGTTTTCGGCTGGTCTGTTGGATCATTTGGATGTAGATCTAGGCTATGGTAAAATCCTTTTAAAGATAAAAACCAGTTATGATCATGCGATTGCATTGTGAAAGAAACATTGTGGAATTGATCAGAAAAGGTTGATCATCTAGCATATGTGTAGGTACATGTACGTTACAATGTCAATGTGTGTGCTTTTGCCATGAAGGTTTCTGCCATGGGGCTGTTATGCATTATTGGAGACCATTTGGAAAGCCTACGCAAATGCGATCTTTTGATGGGCTGATTAGATTTTTGTTTCATGATTTCTATTGGATATGAAGAATGACATTGTTATCTTTTATTTCATACTAAACTTTCCATGATTTATGTTTTTGTCATTTTGTTTTGCTGCACTGTTTCACAAGAGCCGTGTTTAATGCCATTCTGTACCCTGATCCCACTACGAAATTGAGATAAAAAGTATATAAATTGATTGTTTATTCATGTGACTTTGCTTTTGGTGAAATTTAAGCGAAATCTATGGATGAGAAATATGTTTCTTTGGAAGAGGAATCTGAAATGTCATGCAAAAATGACGGCCCCATTAGTGGTTTTTCCCGTATTTACATACACGTACATTTTTTGTCAATTTTTGTAATGAAATCACAGCTTTTCTTTTAAAAACAAAGCAATTAAATACATGATTTCCGGGCGTTTAAAATTGGCAAAACTTTCTTATTACTCAGGCTATTAGGATGAATGAGGCATCAAATAAAAGATCTTATCAATCTCTGTTTGATGGTATGAACTTGAAGCAAGAGCTTGAATTCTGAGATTTTTTTTTTTTGTAACATACACCTGTACATGTACCTGTGTGTACTGCAAGGTTCTGGAATCATCAAAATGATAAGAAATTTTGCCCAGTCTTGGTAAAGTTTTAAGCACTGTACACAAAAAGATATATATGGGACTACGTGACACGTGGGCAACACGTGCACAATATCTTTCAGGTCCAATAATCATGTACCAAATATATCAATTAGTAGGTGGTTTTTCTGCAAAATTTGTATCATTCAAATTGGTCAAAACATATTCTTTCACATAATTGGTAATAAGATCTTTCAATTTATTTTTTGAGAGGAGGGCGTTTCCAAAACTGGTCTTTACCTTTAAGTATTGGCTAAGGTATGACCACCTGAATAAATAAATACCCTATGGGAACTCGGTCAGTAAACTTATATTGCTCTCTTCATAACATTACGAGCCAGGGCAATATAACACTGAGCTCGTATAGGACATATATTTATTCAGATGGTCATACCTCAGCCAATACTTAACATATTCAATTGTTTTTCAACATTTGGGCATTATATTTGATGTTCTTTCGGAAAATGAAGAAAAAAATTGAGAAAATCCAAAAATACATTTTTATGATGTCACAGGCTCACAGCTTCGGTACTCTATGCACTCTCGGTTCCAGCAGCTAGCAAAGCATAGTAGCAGTCAATGCTAATGTGTATTGACCTCTAGCGCTTTATATATGAATATTTTTTTTACCGTAAATGACTCATTGTGACTGAAATAATTAATATCTGTAATTTCAGCTGATTCACAGCACATCATGTAGAAAAACTTAAACATTACGACCAAATTTGTGTATACAATTTTACATGGAGATTTTGCGTGCTAGCGCGCATGTGTGGTGACAAAAAAGTATTCAATGAATAATATGAAGTGGCTGATTCGCAAGTTTGTCGGTAGACTCATGTTGATTAGGATTTTTAAAGAATATTTTGTAACATCTGTGTAGGCTATTCTGTTGAAAAGATTGTACTATACTGCTATTTAGTAGGTGTCATCAATTGTAACTAAAGTACTGATTTTTAGTGAACTTAGTTGAGTTTATACTGTGGTGTTTGAAATTTTGAAAATCAATAGAGGTTGTCTGAACAGTTTTTGATACACAAAAAGTATAATTAGTATATTAATGGTGCTATCAGTGCTACATGTATGTGTGCTTCTATGGGCACTTGGGCAGTTTAACTCAAAAAGCTTGGTGTCCACCATTGCAACTTAAAACAAACATTAAGAATAAATATTCTTACTTACTGGTACATAATTGTTGTTATTGATTGGTACTGTACATGTATGTCCTCCTTGGACAGGAAATATCTTTAGAACAATTAACTTGTAATTGTTTTCATTTTTAGTCTTAGTCTTATTTCTCATTTTTATTATTTTATTTTCCATGCATGGAAATATGCCCTCACAAGTTAACATCACATGAAGCTTGGAAAGTGTTTGTATCAGTTTATAACTTAAAGGTATTACAAAGTTTTAGTATGGGGTCATGAATTCTGTTCAAATTAAAATATTGGAAGCATATGCGTTCCTTCAATATTCATTGGTCGTTGTCGCGGTTGAAATCGAGTCTGAAGTTATGAAATTATAAATAATAAACTCTTTATATATATTGTATAGCTCCCTCTCAAGGTCAAGATATTAATTTAGCTATGAAACAATTAATGTTTCATGACTATTCCCGTTTGGAATAGGTCATTTAGGCCATTATAAAAGATACACATGTTTAGTTTTCTGCCCGCTTCCTTTTTGGAGGCCGCCTCCCCCTTTTTTTTTTCTTTTTTTTCTTTTTTTTGTAATTTAATTTTTTAAAGAAAAAAAACATGAAAAACACTGCTAAAATGGATCATTATCTGATTTTAAAAATTAAAACAATCTGGCAGCCATCTTGAAAAATAGCCCGACTGTCACAGAAAATGTACCATGCCTCCATTTTGAGCGGCCATTTTGAAAGAAAAAAAAAGGGCCCCTGATCACATGCAGAGTGTGCAGCATTTTTTTTGGAGGCAAAACCAAGACCGCTCTCATGAGACGCTTTTATGGACACAGATCTACCGTCAGCACATGCATGCTCGACATTCCAGTTGGCCATCATTTTAATTCCCCCGACCGATCTTTGACATAATTCTATAGGTCCTAGGATCTCTAGGTTTACTGTATTGATTTACTAGTTGCAGCAGGGTGAAATATTGGATGAGACGTTGTTGGCGTTGTTCCCCCATTCACTCCTGTGGGCTCACCATTCAAGAAGGCAGTGATTAAGTTCATCCTCATCATTCTCTGGTTCTTGCTCTATTTTTTTTGTAGAGCAACTGTATGTTTTAAAAAAGTTTATTTTTAAGCTTAGCACTTGAACATACTAAAAGCTTTGATGTAATTTGTTTGTGTGTGGGAAAGCTGTCATTAGAGGAGATTTGGATTTAATACATATTCTTGTTTCTCCTGTTTGTTTTCAGATCTTCTCCTGCTCTGACAACGTGTGGTCAAGTTTGTAAGGCCAGCTATCTGGCTGATGCCTTAGTTCCATGCAGTATACATACAGCAAGGAATTGGCTCCACCGTCGCTCATTGTTCAAGTAAGTTGGGAGGGGGAAGGTTTTTTTTATGCCTCTAAAGTTGCCAGGAAGGTGTTTCGTAAAGCTTTTCGTAAAGTTACGCATGACTTGTATATGAAGTGCCAGATAGGATGCCCAAAGTTTTTCCTGATATTTTCAATAACCTCAATTAAATTATGGCAAAAAAATACTTTGCACTAAAAATGTTTGTTATCATAAATATGTTAATTTACATCTGCACAGTAAAAATTTAGTTGATGTATTTAATAATGATTGAGCATCCCATTTGTCTTTTCATACATGTATACAAGTTGTTCGTAAAGTCATGCGTAACTTTATGAACAGCATTATGAAACACCCCCCAGGGGTGATATGTTCTCAGTATGTTCGGGATGACGACAAAGGTAACATGGCTCAATATTGTTGCAAAAATAGCTTGTGATCATGTTATTTCATGAACCATTTGACGGACTCCCACCGTTCCTGATTTGGGGGTATTTAGGGAAAAGGTAAAGATCTCAGTTGTTTGTATGCCCTGGTCCCTCCACTCAGTGTTATTTAGGTTATGCATATGCATGTTCCCAGCAATCCTAACTTTTGAGCAAAAGTCCAGTGTGTAAAGTCAATATGGGTAGATCTTTTTCTTTTGGTATATAAGCCTTCTTTTAGCACCCCCCCCCCCTTTTTTTTTAGCAAAAGTCCCTAATGTAAAGTCAGTACGGGTAGATCTTTTTCTTTTGATAGGAGCCGGAGATTTTACAAACACTCAAGGTATCCCTCCATTCACGGAGGGGGGGGGGGGGCGGGATGTATGCATGAATAGCTCAAAATTGTGATATCAGATGTAGTTGGCAGATTACTATCAAAAGGGAGTTGACAAATTTGTTTAGTGCATGTTAATTGGTGCTTTTTTTATATATATATATTGTGCAATGGCGGAGCCGCGGAGGCATACACAGTCAGAGATCCATCTAATTTAGTTTTTTACACTTGCATAATTTGTTTCTTTTCTAATTTACAATTTGGACAGCTACACAAACCATTAAGGAAGTTTGCTCTCTCAGGTCTGAGGTCCTGAAACGGGAGTCTCCATCCAGACTACCAGTGATAGATTACCTCTTGTGACCGCCTTTTATCGCATCCATCCTTGCCTATTGTGACCGCCTTTCATCGCATCCAACCTCGCTTCTGTTTCATCCTACGTGGTACCGTAATCACCACATTCTCCACACTCTCGACCGTCTCCATTATTCACGTAAGCATCCCTTTGTTTACCCCCCCCCCCCTTATCAATTTGGTAATACATTAGTAATATGAAATGCATATATTTTGGATTATAAATCATTTCTTTATTTAAAAAAAAACATAAAAATACATAGAGTTCTGCACATGTACAAAATCACACCCCCAAAATAATGTTTATAACTATATGGAAATTACATGTACATTGTAGGTGTAAATGTCACCCTTTATATTTTGCGATTAATTATAGGTTTTGTCGTCAGATTAGAAGATGATGTAAATCATAGCAGAGGGAAAAAAAAAGATTACCTTTTTTATTAGGTTGGAGAGGTTTTGTTGCATCCTCAATTCTATGTGTGACAAGGAGGGCTCAACACCAAAGCTTTCTTGTAATACACATATCGATTTCAAGATTTCTATAGAGTTTGATAGCAAGTTTTGATAAAATTGTAATTAATACACAAGTAGTCATTGGTTATTATACAAATGATGCACAGGTTTGAGTGCGTCGGTAGGGATTGTGTGCACACGGTACCTTTGAATGGTTTTAGACCAAATTCAAAGGTACCGCGTGCACATAATCCCACAGCCCCACAAATTAAACCTGTGCATCATCTGTTTTATAAGATGGGGCCCCAAAATTGTCAAAAATACAAAATTATGTTATTCTACAGATTTACCGGATGCATGGCAAAATCATGCGTCTGGTAATTATAATTACCGGACGCATGATTTTTAAATTTGCATAATTTGTTTGTTGTTACTTAGTGCAATGGATTTAAACAAATGGAGAATGACTTAGGCCTAAACCTTAACAAAATAAAGTCAGTCCTAACTGACCTTTACATGAAACCTTAACAAAAGAAAGTCATTAAATCAATAAAAACTTATTTTGCAAGCTTTTTTGAGTGTTGGGGAGGTGCAATATAAATTAGAAGAGGTCTGGATCTTGTCCATATGAAGTACAGAATTGAGGCTTTATGTGTGGTGCTTCCTGGCCCCTCTCGCTTCAGTTTCACCAACACGGCCTCGAGAAATTGAAATTTGTTACAGATATCTAAAGTAGAGTGATCCAAAAAGTGGCGTTGTATGCCACAGCGAAGGTACTAAAGTCTAGGTTTACAACTCACCGTTGGTCTATGTACAGAAGCATAGAACTTAGTTTAGAACGATAACAGTTTGTCCAATTATGGCGTAAAAATGTCTCCTTAATTGACGTTCTTGATCTGTGCAAACTTTTCCAACTTTGAGAATCCATACTTTAATTGAAATTTTCATGCTAGTCACATCTGAATCATCCAACAATTTAGATAATTCTTCTTCTTATAGAATGTCTCAAAACCCCCCAAAATGGGGTTTTGCCCCCTAGGTACATTGTGTAATTCTCACAGTTTGGAGTAATCCTAGAAAACGTCACAATTACCCACAAGTCATTGCGAAGCTCATAAATATGGGCGCTGCCAGTGCTAGCAGACGACGCTGAAAATAGGGAATTTGATGTCTCTAGATATATTTAAGTGTAATTTGGGACTCGGGTTCTGGTTATTTATAGGGAAAGAAGTTAGAACCATTAGTAATTACCATAGTAACATTGCTCGATAGCTTATCAAAATCAAGAAATCAATGGTATTTACTATAGTAAACTATAGTAACTATAGTAAACTTCCCGCGGGAAACTGCCAAAAAAAATAAACGGTCAACAGGGTTGTGAACGCAAATGAACACACTCCATTTGAAATTGCCATGACCGCCACAACAAATTTAACATGTACAGTAGGTTTGCGGTTGCACCATGTGTGTGAGAGAGAGAGAGGTTCAAATTTAACATGTTTAATTTTTGAAGCGGTTCCCGGCAGCGACTTTGCGTTTTACACCCTGGCCTGGACATTTTCCCGGTAAATAGCAATGAAACTGCTTGAATGAGTCTAGTCTACGCTCCTCGATTGGGTCTTAGAAACAAATATGAATTCAAGAAGTGAGAAAGAGAGGGGGTCTTAGAAACAAATATCATGAATTGAGAGCTAGAGAGAGAGAGGTCTTAGAAACAAATATCAAGAAATGAGAAAGAGAGGGGGGGGGGGGGTCTTAGAAACAAATATGAAGAGAGAGAGAGAGGCCTTAGAAACAAATATGAAGAGGGGGTTAATGAGAGAGAAAGAAAGAGGGGTCTGAGAAATACATACGAGAGAGAGAGTGGGTCGAGAGAGAGAGGTCTTAGAAAACAAATATGAATAGAGATGCGGGGGGGGGGGGGCGGGGGAGAAATGGGTCTTAGAAAACAAATATGAAGAGAGATGAGGGGGGGGGGGGGGAGGTCTTAGAAAACAAATGTGAAGGGAGAGGGGTCAAGAGAATTAGAGAAATTAGGTCTTAGAAACAAATGACATGAATTTAAAAAATGAAAGACGTGATCCCACAATAATACAAAATGGTAAGAGTGCAATATTTAAATCACAGTTTATGTATTACATTACCATTACACATATTATGTCGAGTGTAGTCTGTGTATGTGTCGATATGTGTACACGTGTGTTAGGGGGGGGGGGTCCGAATCAGCAAATGGTTTGAAAGTAGGCTACACGTCAAAAATTGAAACCCTGAAGAAGGCGGAATTAAACCACAAAAACCATAATATTATTTGGTTTCTCTCTTTCCTTACTTTGATTAATTCCTTCTCTAATTTCTCTCTTTCTTTCAAGTTAGTTTTTGTTTTCTCTCTCTGCTTATGACATTCTTTGTTTCCTCTCTGTTCTTTAATTATTTATTGTTTTTCTCTATTTCCTTCTGTTGTTATTCGTTGTTTTTCTCGCACTCGTACGTCTCGATACAAAAGTACATGTACCGCGTACCGCGACACTGGACATATAGGACGTACGTTGAGCATTGCAGAAGAGCTACGTGCGCGCGCAATATCGTGTCATGGATAGACTTTTCCCAGTCGGTTCCTTGAAATTTATTGGGAAAAGGTCCAGGCCAGGGTGTAAAACGCAAAGTCGCTTCCCGGCAGTATGCACAGATCACTCCGGATTAGGGCTGTAGTATTCCAAAAACGGTTATCCTCCCTCCGAATCCGTTTGGTTTTCGGTTAACCTATACCGAATTGTGAGACATAATTTTAATCTGATATGTATCAATTTGCTTGGATTAAACACCAAAGTGTTTATTTTCTTTAGTGGTACAAGGGTTTTGTAGTACTATCAGCCTAATTTCATTCATTTTCTTTGAAAATGTGATTGAATAAGCGGGGGGGGGGGGGGGGGGGGGGGGGGGGGGTAAGAGGACACTTTTTTTTTTTTTTTGTAGTCTCAATATTTGAAAATCTGACATTTTGCTCCGTTGGGGGGGGGGGGGGGTGGGTAAGGTCACCTTTTTTAGGTCAGCCATGAAAATATTTTTTTTTTTTAATAATTAAAAAAAAAAACAACAACAATCCAAAGGGGGGTGTTTTGGGGGGGATTACGGGGGGTTTACACATATAAAAATACCAAAGGGGGGGGGGGGCGGGTTTAACCCCTCAAACACCCCCCCCCCCACCCCCCCCCCCCCCCCCCCCCCCCCCCCCCCCCCCCTGTGTACGCGCCTGATCTCTGCAAACTATGGTAATTGTATCCCCCGGCAGTATGTCGGTGGGGTACTTTTGATTCAGCAGCGTTACGCCGCCCCGTCATCTTGTGTGCGCTCTAACTGCCACATTTCTTTACAGATATGTTTCAAATTTTGTATGGAGGTGTATCTTGGTATAATCTACACACCTATAACTTTTGGTGATGCTGCCCCCTGTGTTCCGTCTTCTATAGGGTAAAAGGCCATATTTTATTATTGTGTGTGCTCTAACTGCCACATTTCTTGACTAATTTCTTTCAAATTTTGTATGGAGGTGTATCTTGGTATAATCTACACACCTATCACTTTTGTTGATGCTGCCCCCAGTGTTCGGTCTTCTATAGGGTAAAAAGCCATATTTTATTCTTGTGTGCGCACTAACTGCCACATTTCTGGACAGATTTCTTTCAAATTTTGTATGGAGATGTATCTTGGTATAATCTACACACCTATAACTTTTGGTGGTGCTGCTGCCCTCAGTGTTCCGTCTTCTATAGGTTAAATGGCCATATTCTTTTGGATGGTTTGGGTGTGCTCTATGGGCCTCATTTTTCAAGGGATTTTGTTCAAATTTTTAACAAAGGTGTATCTCGGTAGAATCTACAAGCCTATAGATTTTTGTGATGCTGCCTCCAGTGTTCCGCTTTTATAGGGTCAAAGGTCATACTTTGATAGATGTCTTTGTGGCACTGTAGTTTGCGGTCTAATTGCATCATTACTTAACAGATTTCTTTCAAATTTTGTATGGATATGTATCTTGGTATAATCTACACACCTATAACTTGTGGTGGTGCTGCCCTCAGTGTTCCGTCTTCTATAGGTTAAATGGCCATATTCTTTTGGATGGTTTGTGTGTGCTCTATGGGCCTCATTTTTCAAGAGATTTTGTTCAAATTTTCAACAAAGGTGTATCTTGGTATAATCTACACATCTACTCTTTTGGGCAATGCTGCCCTCATTTTTCTGTCTTTTATATGGTCAAAGTTTATATATGTCTTTTATGCGCTCTAACTGCCACATTTTTTGACAGATTTCTTTCAAATGTATGATGGAGGTGTGTCTCAGTACAATCTACACATCGTTAGTGTTTGGTGATGCTGCCACCTGTGTTCCGTCTGTTATAGGGTCAAAGGTCATAGTTTGGTGGATGTCTTTTGTGCGCTCTAACTGCCACATTTCTTGACAGATTTCTTTCAAATTTTCTACAGAGATGCATTATACTTAATCTACACGTATATTGTTTTGATGATGCTGCTCCTAGTCTTGACAATAGTCTGAGCCACAATTGGCGGTCTCTACGTCATCCTTTTGATTCAGGGAGGGGGGGAGAGGGGATCTTTGTCCCTCCTTCGACCATAAGGATGACACAAAATTGCTGCCACTGCCGGGGGATACATTCGCATTGCGCGGCAATACAGATTGCGATATTTCTAGTTACCATAGTTACAGTGCTTGATAGCTAATAAAAATCAAGAAATCAATGGTATTTACCATAATTTGCAGAGATGGCATTAATTGTAAAGATACGATAGTTTTATGCAATGGGGTCGTGATGGTTGATATGTATGACATACTGAGTTGTTATAATGAGGTTGCACTGTATTATGAAATAATAATAATAATCTGTTTTTTATATAGCGCTCAATACACCGATCCAACAATGTGCCTAAGCGCTTTACAGATATATTATTACCCCGGTCATCGGATTCAGGCTTACCCGCACACAATGTGTGCACATTTTCGCAACGACTCAGCCAGCCGCTGAATAAGCAGGGGGGGGGGGGGGGGTAAGAGGACACTTTTTTTTTTTTTGTGGTCCCCAAAAAATCCCAACGATTCAGCCAACCGCTGAATAAGCAAGGGGGGGGGGGGGGTAAGAGGACACTTTTTTTGGGGGGGGGGGTCTCGAAATTTGAAAATTTGACATTTTGGCTCCGTTGGGGGGGGGGTAACAGCCATGGGAATAATTTTTTTTTTTTTTTTTTTTTTTTTTAATAAATAAAAAAAAAAACGAAAGGGGGGGGGGTTTAACCCCCCAAACCCCCCCCCCCCTGTGTAAGCGCCTGAATACGGTGTTAATGCCTAAAGCCCCATTTACACATTGACAATTGAAACGGCAATTTATGGCAGTTTTACATTCCTCCATGGTCAACGAGCAATGCCTAAAGCCCCATTTACACATTGACAATTGAAACGGCAATTTATGGCAGTTTTACATTCCACCATGGTCAACGAGCATTGACTAAAGCCCCATTTACACTTTGACAATTAAAACAGCAATTTATGGCAGTTGTACATTCCGCCATGGTCCACGAGCAATGCGTAAAGCCCCATTTACACATTGACAATTGAAACGGCAATTTATGGCAGTTGTACATTCCTTCATGGTCAACGAACAACGTGTTGACACATTAGTTGGGTTGACACAGTACTTGCTCAACTTAAGAATTAGGTTGAAAACTTAATCATCTACGATTAGGTTGCTAATCATCAATGATTAGTGCCGTATAGATGCACTAAAAAATTAGCAATTTTTTAAGTTTAGTTGAAAAATCAGACTCCAAAATTTCTTAGAGTTTACGCTCAATTCACGAGCAGCGGGGGGTCCGCAGTCTATCATTAGGGACCTTTAGATTGAGTGGACGAGAACACGAGGAACGCCGACTGATCATGCGTGTCAACTACTTAACTGCCCATGTTGACTACAATTAGAAATCTTTTAGATTGCACTCGACGATATACATGCATGTAGGAAGTAATACTATGAACATCACGGACAAAGAAAGAAGATAAAATATACAGTTCCTCATTTTACCCTCAACAGAAGAACATCCCTTCACTGCTATTATGTAAAAATGTGTAGAACAGGTGACTATGCATGTGACACCTGTTCTACACATTTTTACATAATAGCAGGGAAGGGATGTTCCTTTGTCTACATGAGGAACTGTATATTTTATGCGCACGCGGCATACTAGTACCTTGAGCATGTAAAGGCGCTATAAAAATACCAATATGTATGTATGTATGTACTAGATTTAGGAAAATCAAGGTTGACGCATTCTCGATCGCCGACTGAGACGACGTAACGCATGCGCAGTGCCTTGAAATGACGTCACACGTTGCAGTCAAAGCTGTAGACGTGCAAATCTAAAAGTCCCTATTATCCCGTGTGGACGTAATTTAATCAATGAGCTCCACGATTAGCGTGACCTCTCCGTCAACCCTCTGTGCGTCCCTGTAGCTGGGATTATCTCGGCACTTCAGGCCAATGATTGATTGGGAGGGTTGCTTAAAAACTTAATCTTAAACATAAGTTGTCGTGTGGACGCTCATTATTTATGGGGTAAGCTCTTATTGATGATTAGCAATTGTCGATGATGAGGTACTGTTTAAATGTAACTATTGTAGGACATTAGAGGCCTGCTGTTGTGGAGGAACGTGGGACAGATTTATTGCTTTAAAGGTAGGCGTGAATTAGATCTCTAAATTTGAACTACAAAAAACAAAAAAAATGTTATACAATTTTGATAATAGCTAGGTAGCTTCCAAAGAATGAATGGAATCTTGATACATATTTGTACTGCCTTCATGCTATCTGAAAGAAAAGTATCAGGTTGGATAATTAATGTAGGTGACCTTTGGGAAAAATCAATTCTAGCATATTAATTTAGCATGAAAAGTGCATACGGTAAGTAGTGTTTTGCCAAGCCCAGGGCCCCGTTGCATCTTAACAATTCATGGTATCTGTGCAATTTATGGTATCTGTGCAAACTATGGTTATTACCATAGCAACACTGCTTGATAGCTAATCAAAATCAAGAAATCAATGGTATTTACCATAGTTTGCAGAGATACCATTAATTGTAAAGATACAATAGTTTTATGCAATGGGGCCTTGATGGTTGATATGTATGAAATACTAAATTGTTATAATGAGGTTGGACTGTATTATGAAATGTTTGAGTGACATCAAAGTATGCAAATTAGTTGTTACCAAAGTTGAATTTGTGATGGAATCTAACTTGGTTTTATTCATTTTTTTGTATTGTATATTTTTGTCATGTTTTACTTGTATTTTTCATTTTTTGTTTTGATGACAGGTGCCATCTGCCATTTGGACTTTGACTGAATAAAGTTTTTGGAGTGTAGGTATACCGAGTGTCTGAAACAAAAGTTGACACTTTTGAATATTCTGCCAAATAAAAAATGTGAAACATTTTTGAGAAATTGTCATATGTATGGATGGTTAAAGCTCTCGTCTATCATATGGCAATAACAAATCTAATAATAAATGTTTCTTGGGTAAGCACTGGCCACTTTTGTAAAGGGTATGAAAATTAGGTTGCGCAAGATTTGGCTGAGCGAGAAGTCCCCCAGCATAACAATTGTTAATGGTCTGTTGAATTTATGATTAATTACGATGGATATGGGTTTGGGCTGTGTATGATGTGTCCCACCTCTTGCCCCACCCCACCCAACTACATTTAAAGGAGAATGAAACCCTGATTTTTAGTCTTAGGCCAAAAAAAAAAAATTGTTTGGTTGTCCTCGATTGCTTTTCTGAAGTAGGGGCGGGCGGGCGGATTTTTTTTTTTTTTTTTTTTTTTTTAAATTCATTTTTTGTGTGTATTTTTTTGATTTTGATTTTGATTTTTTTTTTTTAATTTTTTTTTTTTCCATAAAAAAATAAAAATACATGGGATTGTCAAGCATTTAAACAAACAAAGTCTATAAAACACTTTAATATGGTAAAAGAGTAGTTTAATGTACAATGAATATCAAGACCAACACAGAAAGTATTTTGGGCTTTGAAATACAGCACCTTTTAAATCTCCATTGTACTACTTATAGCTACTTGCGCCCTCTTTGTAGCAAACAATGCCTAATCGGTGACCATTGGTCCCCATGATCCTCTTTATCTTATATTAACTGAGAGCTGATGATGAGATAACCACCTGTCCAGTGACCTTGCAGGGTGGTCTAATCCCTCCTGTAAACTAGTACAGATGGGGTTTTAAATGAGTTTAAGATTTGAATGAACGGCATTTTGACATAGAAAAATAAAAATGGCAAGTTTAATAAATACCTAATTGCGTACTGAAAAGATCAAACTGGCAACGGGACGCATTTTGATCCTTGCAAATGCATCAAATGATATTTTTGGCATTTAAGATTGCTCCCCCCCAAAAATAATGAAAAAAAAAATGAAAAAAAATACGAGCGGCCCGAAAATGACGAGCGAGCGGGCGGTCGAGGACAACTTTTTTTTTTTGGCCTTATTGTGTTAATCAAAAGTTAAATAATTATTATTCAGGTACAGAAATTCGTCGCTGTTTTCACGAAGTGACGGTAGCAAAAAAAAATTGCATTCACTTTGCGTTACGATTTTCCTCACTACCGTCACTTCGTGAAAACAAGGACGAATTATGCTTGCACAACTACTGCAAGCGAAACCAGAGCCGCATGAAGATCCCCTACTATGCGGTTGTCTGCTTCAACAGGAGGTTCCACTGTACTAAAAAAAAAATTCATGAGGTCATTTTGCTGGTCTCAACTATTTTTATTTCTTTGGGTTTTTTTTGGGCTAATATAACAAGGTAATTTTTATGGTCCCAAAGGGATTTGTTATAATGAGATTTTACTGTATATCAAAACAAGCGTTGTGTATATCAAAACATTCAAAATGGGCCTAAATTATACTGCCCTACTTTGGCAAAAGGAAGCAAGTGACATACCATCTAAATTTGAGTTATTGATGTTTTTATATCTGCAAATGACAGACACATTTTGTTTCTTTACAAGACATTTCACGACTCACGACAATAAGCCTCTAGCACTCTAAAGCTAGTTGGTGAGTCAAAGAAGAGTTGTGGTATACAGCACCTTGTCTGTGTGCGGGCAACTCACGACAATAACCCTAGCACTCTTAAGCTAGTTGGTGAGTCAAAGAAGAGTTGTGGTGGACAGTCAGGGAAAGTCTGTGTACGGGAAACTCACGACAATAAGCCTCTAGCACTCTAAAGCTAGTTGGTGAGACAAAGAAGAGTTGTGGTATACAGCACCTTGTCTGTGTGCAGGCAACTCACGACAATAACCCTAGCACTCTTAAGCTAGTTGGTGAGTCAAAGAAGAGTTGTGGTGGACAGTCAGGGAAAGTCTGTGTACGGGAAACTCACGACAATAAGCTTCTACCACTCTAAAGCTAGTTGGTGAGTCAAAGAAGAGTTGTGGTAGACAGCACCTTGTCTGTGTGCGGGCAACTCACGACAATAAGCCTCTAGCACTCTTAAGCTAGTTGGTGAGTCAAAGAAGAGTTGTGGTAGACAGTCAGGGAAAGTCTGTGTGCGGGCAACTCACGACAATAAGCCTCTAGCATTGTGGTAGACAGCAAAACATTTTACAGCTTTGACAATATTTACGACTTGAACTTTGAACTTTTGTCACTTGCTTCCTTTTGCCAAAGTAGGACAGTATAATCTAATACAATACATATGCTATCAACTTTTTTTCTTGTGTTTCTCTTTGACAGGTACTGGTTGAAGCAGATTTCATTATCATCTCCATCTCATCTCATACCATCTCATCTCATACCATTTCATCTTCACCCACAAAACTCATAATCTTGAGTTTTTGAGAAAAGCAATCATTCAAACCTTCATCCATCATAAAGTCTGTGTGCGGGCAACTCACGACAATAACCCTAGCACTCTTAAGCTTTGGTGAGTCAAAGAAGAGTTGTGGTATACAGCACCTTGTCTGTGTGCGGGCAACTCACGACAATAACCCTAGCACTCTTAAGCTTTGGTGAGTCAAAGAAGAGTTGTGGTATACAGCACCTTGTCTGTGTGCGGGCAACTCACGACAATAACCCTAGCACTCTTAAGCTTTGGTGAGTCAAAGAAGAGTTGTGGTAGACAGTCAGGGAAAGTCTGTTTGCGGGCAATTCACGACAATAAGCCTCTAGCACTCTTAAGCTAGGTTGGTGAGTCAAAGAAGAGTTGTGGTAGACAGCAACTTGTCTGTGTGCGGGCAACTCACGACAATAACCCTAGCACTCTTAAGCTTTAGTGAGTCAAAGAAGAGTTGTGGTAGACAGTCAGGAAATTTTACAATTTTGAACATATTGACGAATTTACGAACTTGAACATTTGAATCCTTCATTATCTTACTCTATCAACTCAATCTGAATCTTCATTATCTTACTCTATCTACTCAATCTGAATCTTCATTATCTTACTCTATCTACTCAATCTGAATCTTCATTATCTTACTCTATCTACTCAATCTGAATCTTTATTATCTTACTCTATCTACTCAATCTGAATCTTCATTATCTTACTCTATCTACTCAATCTGAATCTTCATTATCTTACTCTATCTACTCAATCTGAATCTTCATTATCTTACTCTATCTACTCAATCTGAATCTTCATTATCTTACTCTATCTACTCAATCTGAATCTTCATTATCTTACTCTGTCTTACTGAAACTCAATCTTGATCTTACTCTGTCTTTCTGAAATTGAATCTTCAATTTCTGTGTTGTGTTGCTAAAACTGTGTGAAATTGTGTGAAAACTAGAAAATAAGATACGAAACGAGATTTGACAAGAGTGTTAATAAACAATAAATAGAAGAAAACAAATTTTGAGTTGATTTTTAGTGAAAGAAATAAAGCTGACTGGTTGATTGCTTGTTTAAGATATTGGAGAAAATTGTTAGTGTACAGAGAAAAAAAAGGTGAATTGATTGAATAACTGAATTGTTAGAAATTGATTGTGAGAGATAGAGATATTTTTAATTGGTTGGTTGATTGAGTGATTTGATAAAAAGTGAAATTCGTGAATATTACCTTTAGCATATAAGGTTGAATTTAGAAACATAACTTTAAGACCAACAAGAGTGTTAATAAACAATAAATAAAAGAAAATTTCTTTTTGAGTTGATTTTTAGTGAAAGAAATAAAGCTGACTGGTTGATTGCTTGTTTAAGATATTGGAGAAAATTGTTAGTGTATAGAGAAAAAAAGTGAATTGATTGAATAACTGAATTGTTAGAAATTGATTGTGAGGGATAGAGATATTTTTGATTGGTTGGTTGATTGAGTGATTTGATAAAAGTGTTAATAAACAATAAATAGAAGAAAACAAATTTTGAGTTGATTTTTAGTGAAAGAAATAAAGCTGACTGGTTGATTGCTTGTTTAAGATATTGGAGAAAATTGTTAGTGTACAGAGAAAAAAAAGGTGAATTGATTGAATAACTGAATTGTTAGAAATTGATTGTGAGGGATAGAGATATTTTTGATTGGTTGGTTGATTGAGTGATTTGATAAAAGTGGAATTCGTGAATATTACCTTTAGCATATAAGGTTGAATATAGAAACCTAACTTTAAGACCAACAAGAGTGTTAATAAACAATAAATAAAAGAAAATTTCTTTTTTGAGTTGATTTTTAGTGAAAGAAATAAAGTTGACTGGTTGATTGCTTGTTTAAGATATTGGAGAAAATTGTTAGTGTACAGAGAAAAAAAAGTGAATTGATTGATAAAGAAAGAAATTTGTGTCTGGATATAGGCTCCTGTAGTGTTCATAGCTTTAGTATTATAAGTAAGCCGATTGCAGAGAGGTTGAGAACGAACATTGTATCAGGATATATATATAGTTTTATAAATATAAATCGGCTTGATTGATTAGAAAGATAATAAGAAAAATATTTAAATTAGGATATACAGTGGACTTTTTTTACACAGAGTTTTAATACAGATTGTTGTTAATAGAGCGCCATCACAAGGCAAATTAATATAATAAAGAGAAATTCCGTCACGATCAATACCTTCTAGATTAATATTGAACACAATTGCCGAAGAGCGCCATCTTTTGTCGAAAGCTATATATTTTTCTAGGCATTAATTTTCATTTTTGTTAAAAGGAAATAATTCCAAGAAGGAATACAGTATTGACAAGATATTGCATTGTCTATTATACAAAATACAACATACATTGACCTATAATCCATACATTTAACTTTAAAATATAAAGAAATCCCCCCCAAAAGCAAACACTTTGAACAGCAAATCAAAGACCATTATAAGGCAATTTGAGGTGATCAAGACATTACAGCTCGAATAGAAGGCTTCCTCTAAAGGAGTTTTTATCTTGAAACAAAAACATAATAGTCTGTAGTTCAGGCTTTGATATACACTGAATTTCAGTAAAGATTTTGAATTGATATTGACAACAGTGATACTTCAAATTACAATTGTGCATCATAATTTGAATACAGATACACTGTATAAGATAATTTGGAACGGAAAACCTTGTCTTGGCAAAGAAGCAAAAGGGCAGTTGTAATCTTATAGTTCAAAGCTTTGTACGAGATATTTTGTGATGGAGGAATACACTGATACATGTTGTGTTTGTAAGAATTTAATTGGAGAGGATGAGATTACTGTAACTTGCAAGTCATGTACTGGTCCCTATCATGTTACTTGTATGGGTTTTCCATGTAAGGAGACAATCAATGACACAAATGATAGAAGATTGATAGACACTACTGAATTCAAGACAGTTGTTGATGAAATCTTAGATGTACTGTCTACTTGTGCACCGCTGATGAATTCAGAGTTTGATGCATGCTGCATATGTGAAAGTGAGATCGGAAATGAAATAAGTTCAATTTGTGAGTTTTGCAATAGTCATTTTCATGTTTCATGTATGCAACTGCCCTGTGAAGACAAACTGAATGATAGGAGATTGATTTGGATTTGTTCTTTGTGTGGAAATAACAACATCGCTCATCGCATGTTTGATCAAGTATGTATCCCTTCTCATTTCAATAGATACGAACTTCTTGGTGATCATGATGAACACTGTTACTTGGATTTGAACCAATCAAGGACCCTATCAAGTACGACCAACAAAAGAAAATGTGGCAGATCAAAGAAGAGGTATGGTAAAAAGGGAAAAAAAAACAATCGATTGAGAGGAACACAACATCATATAACTGACAGGAAAACAAATGAGTCTGATAGACATAATCCTTTGGCTATGGAAAATCCATCCCAAATAGAACACGAAGAGATGCAAAATGAAAAATTTGAGGATGACTGGGTAATTGTGAAATCAAGGAAGACGAAATGGGTGGAGAAACTAAAATCAAGAAAATTGTATCCCAAATCAATAGATGATCATCAAACAGACAGGAAAATCAAGAGAAAATCAGTGAATGGTGTAGTCTTGGAACCAGGTGTGACTTACATTGGCAAAGCAATGAAGACATTCTATGAAAGTCATGAGAAAAAAAATGGAAACCGAAAGAAAAATGTATGTAAGGAAAACAAGAATGTGAAAAGAGAAGATGTCAGTTTGCAGTCTTATGTAGAAACTCTTTTGGCTATATATGCATACAGTGTGCAATCCCCATGTTCAATGAAATTGTACAGTGAGACCTGTGTGCAAATTGAAACGATGCAGACACGATCTTGGGCTGACGTAACAGGTTATTTGCCATCTCGATCAAGAACAGATTCATGTGTTGATATTCATGCCTGCACTCGTAATCTTTTTGAACAGATCAAGGATTTCCGAATGTACAGAGTTCATGCTGGTGGCAAGAGAAAAGAGGCAAAGAACAAGAAAGGTCGAGCAAGGAACAAGAAAGGTCAGTCTTCCAAAGCCGGGAAAAAAGGCAATGATGGAAATCACTCTTCTGATAAATCAGAGATTAGATTTGACAAAGATGAAGGAATAGAATTAGCAGTAAAGAATGAGAAGCTGGATACAAAGAAATCTATGAATGCAAGTGACCAAGGACTTGATCCAAATACATGGAAAAATGATGAACACTCAGACCAGCATATTTGCAATATGAAAGACAAAGGTTCAGATGGAGTTGTGCAGGACGATTCAAAGAATAATCTGTTGAAATCAAATTTTGATGAAAATAGGGAAATTGAAACAGATGATGATAGTGGCAGTGATGTTCATATACCAGTGAAACGTTCGTGTGCAAGAAATTGTATAGAATCTGATAGTGATACAGACACAAGTCCTGGATGTGATTTATTTGATAGAAGTGTTTTACCACAACGCAATATGCCTTTGAATGTTTGTGATAGACCAAAAGATATGCCCATAAATGAACCAGTAGACAATGTCTGTGAATCGGTATTGGAAAATGATGATATGATGAAAAATGATTTTTCAGATGTTTCAGATGGTGTACAAGAAGATGCAGTGTTTGACAATGACCTGAAGAATAGAAGCTTTGATACAGTAAAAGATGGTACAGACAATGATACTGATATGTCATTTAATGATCATGCTCATTCAAGGAATCCTTTAGAATCTTCTTCAGATTCAAATATCAAAGATGAAGACATTGAAAAGGCAATAGATGCTAATATGTACACATGTACTGATGAAACAGGAACAGAAGTTGAATTTGTAGCAGATCTTGGATTACGTGATAGACCAGATAAAGATTTCAAATTTGTACCCCTCCAGAATAATGACAAACAGAACATTTGTTCAAAACTGAATATCAGATATTTAGGCAAAGGCTGTGATTCAAGGTTAGATAGAAATAGCTGTATTGGAGTTCCTTTACAGAGTAAACAAATTACTGGTGATGGCAATTGTTTCTTTCGTGCAATTTCCTATGTAATTTCTGGAACTGAGCGTAATCATGCAATTTTAAGAAATGCCACTGTGAAACATTTATTGCAAACCAAGGACATGTTTAGTAATACATTGAGGCAAGAATATACAACAGTCAGAGAATATGTTTTGAAATGTAGAATAAAGGAAGACGGAACGTGGGCTACAGACACTGAAATTAGCGCTTTAGCAAATTTAATCGATACTGATATTTATTCATACAATGACCAAGTACCATGTTGGCAATTGTACTCTGCAAAGAAACCTGGAAGAATCAATATTGTTACATCTGATAAGGGAATTTATATACTGTACACAGGAAATGTTCATTTTAATGTTGTTGAATCTGTAGATTTTGTCAATTTCAATTCATTGGAACAGACAAGAACAACTAAAGAAGATAGAACGTCAAAGAGAACTTTGCCATGTCCATCAATTCAGGCTGATGTTAAAGTAAAGCATGTGTTCAAGAAGTGTAGATCCAAGTGTCAGATAGAGGAAGAAATTGATGAAGTAGTGGATAAGTCTCCTGAAACATTTCAAAACCATGTTGATCCAAAGGGAAAAAAACGTAGGCTCACGTTGGAAACTGGTACGATAAATCACGATGAGAGGAAAGGTACTGCAAATCTTTTGGACATGACATATGAACAGTGTGCAAGTAATCAGTCTGAATCAGTCGTTCACAACGAACGTAACACCAAGGACGAAACCCTTGAAAGTGATCACAAAGACAAATGCACGAGAGTCGATACACAAATAACGCTTGTTGCCCAAGGGACATTCAATCAAGGTGATACAAGATTTGGTGACTTAAGTGGAAAGCAGTGTGTTACCAATTCACTTTCTGCACTGTTGTATAGCAAGGTAAAAAATGCCAATGATTGGAAAAGTACAGATCTAGACAGGATTTTGAATAACGGTAATGAATTATATTGTTACATACGGCGATCCACTTCACTCGACAACCAATACTTATTGATATCTGATCTATTTGAATATTTGGATGCGTACAATGAATTGTTTAACATAGTATGCCGTGAACCAGTCACTGGATTGTTAGATGGAGATGAATTGATATTGGCCCAGTCTCTTTCGATGACATTGAAGCAAGCACTCGAAAAAGAACTCTGTACTGATTCTGATGCATGTTTTGTGACATTTGCTAGAAGTACTTTCATTGTATTATCTGGTCAAGATGGTTTCTTTATATTTGATTCACATTCCAGAAGCAGTCGAGGTTTCCTGATTTGTAACGGACACAGTGTTGTACTTCGTACTCAAAGCTGGCAAGGTGTGTACAAGCATTGCATGAGGTTAGCAAAATCAATGGGATGCCCCCTGCACACCGAATATGAAGTAACTAGTGTATGTGTTAAAGCAACTTCCGGTAAGAATGAAACCTTGAAAGGCTATCCACAGTTACAGGATTTTGTTTGTAATCCAATTCCTTCGTCAAATACGCACAGTGAAAGTCAGTTTGGAAGCTCTGGATGTTCCATACATTGTGAAAGCTTTGATGAAGTTCAAATATTGGATGAGAGTGTTTCCCCACAAAAGATGATTGATAACCCAAATGTATTTCTATTCCCTGAAGAAGCAAATGAAACAATCATTCATGATGTACATTATAACGGTCAGGAATTAAAACTGAAGAGTGTGACAATTACCTTAACCAAACTAAAAGAACCACAGCTGAATAATAGTTGTCTTCTGAAAGGAAATGACTCTATAAAAGCAGAATATGAAAATGAACAAAAGGGAGACTCCAAAAATTGTACTAAACGTGGAAATGACTCTGATAAATTGAATTTAGTGAACAAAGTTCAAAATTCCAACTCTATCTTAAGCAGAAAACGAAAGTGGAGTTACCTCGAAAGTGATGCGAAATTTGATGTTGACCTTGGCAAGGAAATTCGAAAAACCAAATTGGTGAAAATGAATGAGAACGACAGCTTAAGAATGGATGCAAGCGAATGTGCTGATAGTAATGACGAATTAACAATAATTGGAGAAGTTCATTTTAGAAATGTTGACCATGGAAAGAAAAAACGTAAACACAGACAAAGTTCTGATCAAAAAAAGAAGCGCAGTAGACAGCGAATGAGAGAAAAACGAGCCTTGACCAAAGATAAAATCATTAAGAAAAAGGAAAAGTGTATTCACAATGCGCAAATGAAAAAAATTATTAAAAAAAATAAATATCAAAATGATTTAACCTACAAAATAGAAAAAATAAATGAAGTAAAAAAAAGGCAAAAAGAAATGTATGAAGAAGATTCAAATTTCAGGAACATACAGCTAAATATTATGAAAACCAAATATCATTTTGATTCACGTTATAAAAAGAAAATTTTGTATGGAAATAAACAAAAATATTTGAGAAATGAAGGATTCAAAGAAAATGTTAAAACAGCTATGAGGATTAAAATGAAAAATAGATATTGGAACGATGAACTATTTAAACGAATGCACAAGAGTAGAATAAGAAGTAAATACCAGCATGATGAACTATTTAAACGAATGCACAAGAGTAGAATAAGAAGTAAATACCAGCATGATGAACTATTTAAACGAATGCAAAAGAGTAGAATAAGAAGTAAATACCAGCATGATGAACTATTTAAACAAATGCACAAGAGTAGAATAAGAAGTAAATACCAGCATGATGAACTATTTAAACGAATGCACAAGAGTAGAATAAGAAGTAAATACCAGCATGATGAACTATTTAAACGAATGCACAAGAGTAGAATAAGAAGTAAATACCAGCATGATGAACTATTTAAACGAATGCACAAGAGTAGAATAAGAAGTAAATACCAGCATGATGAACTATTTAAACGAATGCACAAGAGTAGAATAAGAAGTAAATACCAGCATGATGAACATTTTAAGAAAAAACAACAAGATATCATGAAAAAACAAATGAAGAAATTATATTGCAGCGATCAACAATTTAAACATACAAAAAAGGCAAATATGAAAACATTGTCCAAAATTAGATATAAAGGCAAAGAATTTAAGGAAAAGAAATTGATGAGCTTAAAAATGAAATATAAAAGAATTGAAAAATATAGGCAAAATGTAATAAAACAAAATCAAAAAAGGTCTGTACTTCGAACAGCAAAATTGTCCGAGTTTGATATTGTACTTGAAGAATTTAGAAAGATAATTTCTCATGGCCCAGAATATGTGTGCTGTGTATGCTTAAAACTTCTCTTTGAGAACCAAGTATTGAAATGTAAAAAGAGTAATTATAAAATTCAGACGTGCATAAGTGAAGAATATTTGCATGTTTGCAATTCAGAATGCCGGTCAAAATGTTTAATAGGCCAGTCAGCCAGATCGTCACTATGGATATGCTTCACCTGTCATAGAAAATTGCAAGCTGGAAAAGTACCTGCAGAAGCAAATATGAACAATTTACAACTACATGAAGTTCCAAAAGAACTTGCCAATCTGAACAATTTAGAACAGCATTTGATTGCATTGAATATCCCTTTCATGAAGTTAATGGCCTTGCCTAAAGGTGGTCAAAATGGAGTCCATGGCCCAGTCGTGTGCGTGCCTTCAAACACTTATGAAACAGTAGATATGTTGCCAAGACCACAGACTGAAGATCAATTGATCCGTGTTAAACTCAAACGAAAATTGTCGTACAAAAGCTATTATGAGTACAAATTTGTAGATAAATCTAACTTGCTTAATGCTCTGCAGTATTTAAAAGCAAATAATAAGTGGTATTTTGATGTTACAGTAAATGATAAATGGGAAAACTCACTTGAACGAAATGAAAAAGATAATGAAAAGGAAGAAGCAGTGGAAATCGGTGGTAAAGCTCGTTTAGCAAAATATTGGAAGGAAATGGAAGAACAAATTGATTACATTTTGTCCAAAGACAAAAATGATAATGAAAACATGCAAGACAACAGTAAACTACAACAAAAAATAGATGACAACAACACTGAAGACGATATGGAAGAACGCTTACGCGGTATTCAGTTAGACTCGTGTCTCCAGCCAGTAGATATTGGACAGGAAATATTAGATCAGTATTTTGAAGACATAATATGTTGTGCTCCTTGTGAAGGAAGAAGCCCTGTATCAATTCTACAAGATGAAAGCAATGAGGCCAAATGTTTCCCAGTATTATTTCCTAAAGGTCAACCAACATTCCATGATAGAAGAGATGAAAAAATAACATTAGGACGTTATCTGCATAACCGACTGATGCACGTGGACAATAGATTTGCTCAGAATACAGATTACATCTTTTATGCACAATATATTTATGAAATTCAACAGGTTATATCACAAGTTTCTATCGCTTTAAGGCAAAGTCCAAACAAAAAAGATGATTCGTCTTCGATAACTGCCTCAGATTTGAAAGATGCAGAGAAAGTTAAAAAAATACTAAAATCAGACAAGGGCTATAAATTTTTAAAGCAAATTCGTGGAACACCTCCATTCTGGCAAAAGACACAAAAAGATGTTCTCGCAATGGTAAGACAGCTTGGAAAGCCGACATGGTTTGCTTCTTTCTCATCTGCCGATATGAGATGGCCAGAATTAATGAATACATTGCTTAGACAAAAAGGAGACACCAGGGAATCGAGTGAATTAGACTATACAGAAAAATGTAATCTTTTAAGATCAAATCCAGTAACAGTTGCCAGAATGTTTGATAAAAGATTTCACACTTTTATGAAGAGAGTTATTTTATCTCCCGCTGCACCGATTGGTAAAATAGTTGATTCATTTTGGAGAGTAGAGTATCAAGCTCGTGGTTCCCCTCACATTCATGCCTTGTTCTGGGTACAAAATGCTCCACAGTTGGGTATCGATAAAGATGATGATGTCGTACAATTCGTAGATAAATACATTTCTTGCCAAAAACCGGATGAAAAGGAAGATCGAGAACTGCATGAAATAGTAAGCAAGGTCCAACAACACAGTAAGAAACATTCTAAATCTTGCACAAAAACAGGGAAGGCGTGTAGATTTAATTTCCCGAGACCACCATCTGGAAAAACATTCATTGTAACACCTGTTGAAGAGATTCCAGCTAAAGATTGTGGGAAAGTGCAAAATAAGGGAAAGGACAATGATCAAGTTAAAGCTTCTAAAAAGACTAAAGATGATGCAGAGAAATTGTTGAAGTCAGTTAAAGATGCATTATCCAATGGAATCGAGTACAACAGTGTAAACCATCTCTTTGAAGAGCTTGGCATTACACAAAATCAATTTGAGAATGCACATAATGAATTAGCATCACAACAAAGTATAATCATCAAAAGAGAAATACAAGATGTATGGGTGAATCAGTTTAATCCAAGTCTACTAAGAAGCTGGAATGCCAACATGGATTTGCAGTTCGTAACAAATGTATTTGCATGCGTGGCTTATATTGTATCCTACATGTCAAAAGCTGAACGAGAAATCGGAATGCTATTGAGTCATACACTATCAGAAATGAAAGAGGGAAATGAGAACGCAAAGGAAAGCATGAAAAAACTTGGCCAGGTGTACATGCAAAATCGTGAAGTGTCTGCTCAAGAAAGCGTCTATCGTGTTTGCAGTCTCAGATTGAAAGAATGTTCTAGGAAAGTGGAATTCATTCCTGTTGGACCCGACCCTGTCAGAATGAGTTTACCATTAAGCGTTATAAAGAGCAGACCAGATAACGATAATGATGATGATGAGAATGTTTGGATGCCTAGCAAGCTCGACAGATACAAAGCTCGACCTAAAAACGCAGAATTCAGTGATATGTGTCTTGCAACGTTTTGTTCTCAGTATAGAATCTTAACTGCATCCCAAAAGCCAAGTACAAGAAGTAAAAATGTCTTTAAATTAGATAACGATCTGGGGTATATTCAGAAGCGTACTCGTACAGGAGATGCAGTTGTAAGATATCCCCGATTCTCACCCATCATCTCACCCGAAAAATATTATTTGAGCATTTTGCAACTCTTTCTGCCATATTTTGAAGATGGACAATTAAAGCCGCCAACATTTGAAACACATGAAGAGTTCTACGAGACAGGTTCTGTGAAAATATGTGGACGTGAATTGGAGAAAGTCTGGTCAATTGTCTGTACTAACCGAAAGAAGTTTGAAATGAATGCCGATGCAATTGATCATGCACAGGAGCATCTTGACAAATTTGGTCCACACGAAGATGCATGGGGTCTTTTATGTCCGGAAAAGGAAGTAGAGCGACTTGAACATCCCAAAGAAATTGTAAATGTCGAAGATTGTGATGGAGATCTTGATATCCCAGATTTAAAGAACGAACCGAAAAAAGATGACTATAGCATCGAACTACGTTCTGTAAAAATTTCCAAACAAGATGGACATTCTTTGATGAGGTCTTTGAATGAGAAGCAACAGAGTGTTTTTTACAAAATACGACAGTGGTGTTTAGATAGAGTAAATGGAAAATCAGTCGAACCGTTTCATATTTTTCTAACTGGAGGTGCTGGCACTGGAAAGAGTCATTTGATCAAATGTCTTTACTATGAAGCAACACGTATACTAGCTCGAATGTTGCCACATCCTGATGATGTCTCAGTATTGAAAATGGCTCCAACCGGAGTAGCTGCATACAATATCAATGGCCATACTATACATAGTATTCTTTCTATTCCAATCAATGCACAAGTACTGTATCAACCGCTGAGTGATGAGAAAATAAGTGTCCTTCGAAATAAGCTGGCTGAATTGCAAATTTTAATCATAGATGAAGTATCAATGGTAGATCAACAGATGATGTCTTACATTCACGGCCGCCTACGACAAATAAAACAATCACGAGATCAAACTGCTTTTGCTGGTGTTTCAGTTATTGCTGTGGGAGACATGTATCAGTTACCTCCAGTCTTAGGAACTCCTTTATATAAAGACACACTCAATGGTGCATTGTGGAATGCTAATTTCAAGAAAGTAGAACTTGAAGACATTATGAGACAAAAAGACGATACCCAATTCGCTTTTCTCTTAAATAGATTACGTGTAAAACAAGGGGAAGAGATTCTCTGTGATGAAGACCTAGCAATGCTCAAGTCCTGTGAGACTGGTGAAGAATGTGAAAATGCTCTGCATATCTATGCATGTAACAATGAAGTAGATGCTTGGAACAAGAAATTATTGCATAAAAAATGTGGAGATGTGATATGCGTAAAAGCACAAGACATGGACAAAGATGTTAAAAAAGGAAATCAAATACGGGAAAAACCTTATACAAAGATGAAAACCCAGTTGCCTCCTTATCTGTGGATTGCAGTTAATGCTAGAGTGATGTTGCTCAAAAACATTGATGTTAGTAAAGGCCTGACAAATGGATGTTTCGGAAATGTAACAGAAATAATAACGGATCATACAAATTTGAATCCAGTTTGCATCAAAGTTAATTTTGAGAAGGCCGATATTGGTATTCATTCAATCGAAATGTCTCAAGAATCCATTGGTAAGAAATATGTGAGAAAACAATTTCCACTTAAGCTTGCTTATGCTTGCACAATTCATAAAGTACAAGGTTCGACATTAGACAAAGCTGTTGTATCATTAAAAAATGTATTTCAATCTGGACAGGCATATGTTGGGCTTAGTCGCGTTACTTCGTTATCTGGACTTGTGATAGAACATTTCGATCCTAAACGTATATATTGTAATCCAGAAATTAAAGAACGCATTGAGATTATGAAGCCGTTTATCGAGAATGAAACTTCTGAAGATATTCACGATTATAACTTTTCTTTGGTAATGCAAAATGTACAAGGATTAAAACAGCATTTTACTGATTTCAAATCCCAGTGCCAATTTGTGAATGTAGATTGTATTTGCTTGACCGAAACATGGATTAATGATGATGATCTCTGTGACGTTGTTTTAGATAACTTTCGATTTTATCATCAGCCACGACATCTGTCATACTGTAATTCTGGAGTTGGAAATGTACTCAAAGAACAATCGCACGGAGGTGTTGCAATGTATATCAAGAATACATATTCAAGTAGATTAAACATATCTGTCGACAACTTAGAGTTTATCGCAATTCTTGTCACCAAACCAGTTTCTGTTGTGATTTCAGTTGTTTATCGACCTCCATCATATAGTATCAAATCATTCTGTGAATCATTAGACAATTTGCTAGATGCATTACACAAAAGAAGCATTAGGTGTATTGTGATGGGAGATTTTAATGAGGATTTGTTTAAAGGTTCTTCACAGGTAAACAGGCTAATGTGCAATAAAGGTTACAAACAGCATGTTGTTAATGCTACTACTGAGAAGGGAACATTGATAGATCATGTGTACAGCAAGGGACTAGATTTATTGGAAACAGAGGTCATCCCTACATATTATAGTTACCATGAAGCTGTTAAGATTGCATTTTGATATTTATTGTAAGGCCAAATAAAAAAATAAAACATGTTTAGCGTCCTGTTTTTTCGAAAAAAAGGAAGGAGGCCCTTTACACCTGGAGTAATTTGGCAATTCTATGACATATCTTTTTGCTTTAAAAATGTTACATTGGGGTTGCATAGACAGAATACTTTTTAAGTCAAATGCTTTCATTAATAATGTTAACACTTTTAAAAAAGAAACATTTAGTAGCGTTTATATTCTAAATCTTCAAATGATTTTTTTTATTTCACTTCTTCAGATGACTGCAAAGCGCAACGTTGCAAAGCTCATTTCTACAACCCTAGTCACCAATGACAGTGCACCACCATATCCCTTTGCTCACCAGTTCAAACAAACTACCGCCCTCGAGTCAGAAGGCTGTCCTCATCGTCCAACACACAGCGGTAACATCACCCCAGGACTTCAGCCCTCTGGTGATACCTGGTTCAGCGAAGACTATAGCCTTGGGGAGTGTTTACGGCTCTAGCTGTCACCAAAACAGCATTGTGGCAGAAGTATGGAACACCAGCATATACATGTAATGTATCGGGACCTTCACAGGGTAAGGAAAGATTGCCAAACTAAAATGTTTGAAAAAGCCTAACCCTACTGTACAGAGTTATTTCAAGCTCCTCCTGATAGATGGCTGACCTCGGCCACTACACTGTTGATTCCCACAAAATTGGCACACCTGGAGTAATAAGGCAATTCTATGACATATCTTTTTGCTTTGAAAATGTTACATTGGGGTTGCATAGACAGAATTCTTTTTAAGTCAAATGCTTTCATTAATAATGTTAACACTTTTAAAAAAGAAACATTTAGTACTGTTTATATTCCTAATCTTCAAATGATTTTGTTTATTTCACTTCTTCAGATAACTTCTTCAGATGACTGCAAAGCGCAACGTTGTAAAGCTCATTTCTACAACCCTAGTCACCAATGACAGTGCACCACCATATCCCTTTGCTCACCAGTTGAAACAAACTACCGCCCTCGAGTCAGAAGGCTGTCCTCATCGTCCAACACACAGCGGTAACATCACCCCAGGACTTCAGCCCTCTGGTGATACCTGGTTCAGCGAAGACTATAGCCTTGGGGAGTGTTTACGGCTCTAGCTGTCACCAAAACCAGCATTGTGGCAGAAGTATGGAACACCAGCATATACATGTAATGTATCGGGACCTTCACAGGGTAAGGAAAGATTGCCAAACTAAAATGTTTGAAAAAGCCTAACCCTACTGTACAGAGTTATTTCAAGCTCCTCCTGATAGATGGCTGACCTCGGCCACTACACTGTTGATTCCCACAAAATTGGCACACCTGGAGTACATTGGCAATTCTATGACATATCTTTTTGCTTTGAAAATGTTACATTGGGGTTGCATAGACAGAATTCTTTTTAAGTCAAATGCTTTCATTAATAATGTTAACACTTTTAAAAAAGAAACATTTAGTACTGTTTATATTCCTAATCTTTAAATGATTTTGTTTATTTCACTTCTTCAGATAACTTCTTCAGATGACTGCAAAGCGCAACATTGCAAAGCTCATTTCTACAACCCTAGTCACCAATGACAGTGCACCACCATATCCCTTTGCTCACCAGTTCAAACAAACTACCGCCCTCGAGTTAGCCTATCCGATAGGCGTCGGGCTAAATGGCAAGTGTACTAATCGCGTTTGGGAGACTGACATCGGCGCGGGCGTCAGCCCGAGCGCCTATCATCACTGGTCAACTCATCATTATTCATATATGTGTATCGTATGTGTGACGAGCGTATTCCATGTATGATTCATAAGACTAGCCTTATTTGGTGATCGATCACTTTGATTCAACCAATCAAATATCATCTCCGCGTTCCCCATCGCTCATTGGCCTATTTTGGTCTATGCTACATAAATATTCATGAAAGAGCTTTGCAGGGGGTTCGTAGATTTTCTACGAACGAAACATGGTACATAAAAGAAAATAAAACTTTTCGTAAGGACCAGTGATGATAGGCGCTCGGGCTGACCGTGCCGATGTTACTCTCCATATAAACGCGATTAGATTGCTTGTAAAGCCCGACGCATATCGGATAGGCTACCCTCAAGTCAGAAGGCTGTCCTCATCGTCCAACACACAGCGGTAACATCACCCCAGGACTTCAGCCCTCCGGTGATACCTGGTTCAGCGAAGACTAGGCCTTGGGGAATGTTTACGGCTCTAGCTGTCACCAAACAGCATTGTGGCAGAAGTATGGAACACCAGCATATACATGTAATGTATCGGGACCTTCACAGGGTAAGAAAAGATTGCCAAACTAAAATGTTTGAAAAAGCCTAACCCTACTGTACAGAGTTATTTCAAGCTCCTCCTGATAGATGGCTGACCTCGGCCACTACACTGTTGATTCCCACAAAATTGGCACACCTGGAGTAAATTGGCAATTCTATGACATATCTTTTTGCTTTCAAAATGTTACATTGGGGTTGCATAGACAGAATACTTTGTTTGTCAAATGCGTTCATTAATAAGGTGAACACTTTTAAAAAAGAAAAATTCAGTACTGTTCATATTTCTAATCTTCAAATGATTTTTTTTAATTTCACTTCTTCAGATAACTTCTTCAGATGACTGCAAAGCGCAACGTTGCAAAGCTCACTTCTACAACCCTAATCACCAATGACAGTGCACCACCATATCCCTTTGCTCACCAGTTCAAACAAACTACCGCCCTCGAGTCAGAAGGCTGTCCTCATCGTCCAACACACAGCGGTAACATCACCCCAGGACTTCAGCCCTCCGGTGATACCTGGTTCAGCGAAGACTAGGCCTTGGGGAGTGTTTACGGCTCTGTCATAACAGCATTGTGGCAGAAGTATGGAACACCAGCATATACATGTAATTATGTATCGGGACCTTCACAGGGTAAGGAAAGATTGCCAAACTAAAATGTTTGAAAAAGCCTAACCCTACTGTACAGAGTTATTTCAAGCTCCTCCTGATAGATGGCTGACCTCGGCCACTACACTGTTGATTCCCACAAAATTGGCACACCTGGAGTAAATTGGCAATTCTATGACATATCTTTTTGCTTTGAAAATGTTACATTGGGGTTGCATAGACAGAATACTTTGTATGTCAAATGCGTTCATTAATAAGGTGAACACTTTTAAAAAAGAAAAATTCAGTACTGTTCATATTCCTAATCTTCAAATGATTTTTTTTTATTTCACTTCTTCAGTTAACTTCTTCAGATGACTGCAAAGCGCAACGTTGCAAAGCTCACTTCTACAACCCTAGTCACCAATGACAGTGCACCACCATATCCCCTTGCTCACCAGTTCAAACAAACTACCGCCCTCGAGTCAGAGGGCTGTCCTCATCGTCCAACACACAGCGGTAACATCACCCCAGGACTTCAGCCCTCCGGTGATACCTGGTTCAGCGAAGACTAGGCCTTGGGGAGTGTTTACGGCTCTGTCATAACAGCATTGTGGCAGAAGTAGCCTCGATCTCGACCAAGACATTTTGAATGCCACTCTGTATGGCTCAGCATCCTTTTTTTTTACTTTATTCATACTAACGTGTGTTCATGTCCATTTTTCCACCTATGATTCTTACATTTATTTTTTGATACCATGTTTCTGTGTGATTTTAGTCTTATTTTTACTGGTATGACAATGTAAACATATACCTTTGTTCCACACAAGATATTTTGGGATTTTGTGTGCACTTCCATGTAACTACATGTATTTTTATATGATAGTTTTTGTTTCTGATTGTTCAATTCCTTTTACGCTCTCATTCCTTTATAGTTGTATCTTATTTGAGACAGAGGAAGAGAGAGGGTGAATAGTAGAGAGAGAGAGAGAGAGAGAGGGGGGGATGCAGAAACAAAGCGCCATTCATGATGTATTTTATTACATTTGTGTTTTAACTTTGCACATACATTGCAAGATTTCGGGGATTTAACACGTGTATTTTTCTGTAAGTTTGTAAATCCTTGTATTCACACAGTGTTTTTAGTGATATATTGTAAAGATAGATCTTATGCATGCTGCTTGGGAAAAGAAGTTATACATGCATGTCACTCTTCTTATCTTGGCATTACCGTAATTCTTATATTGGTTGATGTTGCTGATATATGAAACAGAATCTGATGGATATCATTGATAACAGTTACTGTTTGTCTTCTTTTTAACATCAGGATAACAGATCTTATTAGTACAGCGAAAGACAATTCACTGTAATTTGTTATATTGTCATATATTACACGATTATGATTTTCAATAGCACATGTTTGTACACTACAATTTTATGTCATTAGAGGTCACATATCCAGTTTGTTTCGTGAATAGTCAATATTGGATTATGATTATAATGTCAGTTTATTTGCAACATTTACCCCATATATAGTGGTACCTTACGATCAACTGTCAATATCTACTGCATTCACTATACATAGCAGTGTCTTGCTTGCTGTAACAAAGAGGTATATAGGGCTGTTAGGGATTATCCATAATGTACATTGTTTTTTAGTTTTATTGTTATTGTGTTTATCTGAACTTATATCTCACTTCCTATGTAGGGGGCCTGTCATATAATCAGTAGGTATCTTGTTTATGTACCTGTTTTATATATGTATTCCATTTCTGTTGAATATATATACATGTTAAAATGCCCTTTTCAGAGATTTGTACAATGCTGCTCTTTTCAGTATGTGCTTTTATTTTGGTATATCAAATTTAATTGGATATGCTGTTTAAAAAAAAAATTAAAAATTAAATGTGTTTGAAGATGATAGGTGATTACCATTTGTAATATTGCATTGCGGTTCTTTTTTAGATCGCCAAGGAAATAGCATGATGTTAAGTTTGGTGCAGAATGTCATTTACATGCATGTAGATAGGTCTATGCAATTTAGCTTTGACTTTGGTTTGATAAGCTTAATTGTTTAGTGCTTAATTGTTTAGTGCTTTGAACATGAATTTAACAATGAATAGACCTGTTTACTAATGTACTTCATTTCATGTTTCTGTCTATAGTACATGGTAGGGGTGAAACAAGAATACAAAGGTTAGAAGGAAAAGTTAAAGAAGATTGGGGAACACTGGAAGACATAATAGAGGGAGAACGAGAGTCAGAGGCGGAAAGAGAGAGGGTGAGAGAGTATAACAAAAGAGAAGGGCGGAGATAGATCGAGACATCACAAGAGAGAAAGAGGGAGGCAAGGAAGGAGTGAGACAAAGGAAGGGAGAGGGTGAAGAGTAGAGAGAGAGAGAGGGGGATGCAGAAACAAAGCAAGAGAGAGGGGCAGAACAAGAGAGGAGAAGGGGAATATAGCAAGAGAGAGGAGAAAGAGATGCAATCGAGGCACTCTACTAGCATAAATAGATTTGAATATTTACTATATAGAGAAAGGGAGAAGTTATAGACAATCATGATGATGATGAACATGAAGGTGATGGTAATGATAATGTTAGATGATGATAATAATGATAATGTTAATGATGATGTTGATGATCATCAGACCATCACGATGATGATGATCATGATGATATTGATGATGATGATCATGAGCGTGATCCTGACATCTGATTGAAAAAAATGAGGGGACATTTAGATAGCATATAGTCTCAGCTACAACATGCTCAAAAATATTTTAAAAAACAAGCGGAAATAACGGCGATATTGCTCTCAAAAGACAGGAATGTAGAATCCAGATTTGAGAAAAAGTCATCTCCCATATAGAAAAAGAGAGAAATTATAACGATGTAAACAATGATCATAATGATGATGATGATATGATGATCTTGATAGTAATTAATGGTGATGATGTTGATGATCATGATCATGATCAGACCATGATGATATTGATGATGATCATGAGCGTGATCCTGACATCTGATTGAAAAAATGAGGGGGACAGTTAGATATATAGTCTCAGCTACAACATACTAAAAAATCAACAAAAACCGAGCGGAAATAACGGCGATTATTATTGCTCGCAAAAGACAGGAATTTAGAATCCAGATTTCAGACCATGATGATGATGATCATCATCATGATCATGATGATCATGATGATGATCATGAGCGTGATTCTGACATCTGATTGAAAAAATGAGGGGACATTTAGATAGCATATAGTCTCAGCTACATATGTACTCCAAAATCAACAAAAACCAGGCGGAAATAACGGCGATACTGCCCGCAAAAGACAGGAATGTAGAATCCAGATTTGAGAAAAAGTCATCTCCCATGGGGATTACAGGCGAAAAGTAATGGATCAAGTGACAATAGGGTAATAATAAAGTAAATATGGTTGTTTATTACATTATTTGCGATTCTACGTGTAGTTATGTGATATTTGCTATGTATATCCATCAGAAACTTGTCTGTACAAAACAGTGAAATACTGCCCTCTCCGGCAGAATAAAGTAAGCTTAGCAACGAGCATAATGGAGTATACTTCTAGCAGTATTACTTTCGTATTTATGGACATATAATATACGACATTTGGCGACGAGGATGGGATTCTCATTCCAGGACATCACTATGATGTTCCCCCTGCCCCTAACATTCACTCCCGACATCCTGCCCCCTCCAGTCGCCCTTCTCGTACCCGGCGACGGCCTCGATATTTGACAGACTATATGTCCCATAGAACTATATTTCGGTTCCTCCCTTTTGACAGTACCCATAGTGTTTTGGTTACATGCATGTTTTGGATGAAATGCCTTCATCTCAGTAGCTAGTTTGACCCCCCCCCCCCAATGGTTGTTTATGCATTTTGTCATTCTGATGTTTGTCTTTACCGGTAATCTTTTCATACTGCTTCGCATCTACCATGTACCAGTTCCACTCCATCACACTGATTGATACGGAATGTTTTTTTCAATAATGCAACAGTCTATTTTTTTATATAGAGATACTGTTCGAATGATGATGATTATTTTGATATGTTTGTCATTATTGTTCATTGAAAAGGGAGAGAGGAAGGATGGAAAGAGGATTAATATTTCACGAACAAAACAGATATTGTAAACAAACAAACAAAAAATGATATAAATGTACGTACATGTATGTATGTGAAATTACTGTACACTGAAAGTACAAACATGATGTGTTTATTAGTAATTTCGTTCAGAAGCATTTTTGTTGTATATTTGTGTGGTACAATGTATTTTTAACTTGGACTGTTCTTTGCATCATTAGTTCCCAAAAGAAAAAGTACAAGAACAGAAATGATTTATTTTGGTTAATAACATTTATTTTATTGTCATGCTGTGCAAGTACACATATATGCACAACTTTGTTGCAAATGATGTTGAAGTGCCAAATGTTGCACAATACTCTAATGTTTCAGTTTGGTGTTTAGCAGACCTCAATAAGGTGTTTTCAAGGTTGTTAGTGTTATGAAAGTTCTATTTGACTTTGTCTAGTATTTTGCAGTTCATGATTTCGACAAGGATTTTGTAATGTCAGGTTTAAGACAGCAGTCCTTTTATTGTTGTGTTTGCATTCAGTTGATCTAAAATATAACTAACGTCGTATAGGATTCTACACAAATACAAGTGCTAACAACTCTCAGAAGAAAATAGCCAAATCACTCATATATATTTTGGTTGTTAGATTTGATTTTAATATCCAAACCGATTCAGTTACATACTATTATGTGCCGATACTGTATGTATTCAACAGGCTTAATGCACCTTCTCCAACATTATAGGAAACTCTATCTCAAAGAAGGGAGAGGTGTAGTAATGTGATATTTGCTATGTATATCCATCAGAAACTTGTCTGTACGAAACAGTGAAATACTGCCCTCTCCGGCAGAATAAAGTAAGCTTAGCAACGAGCATAATGGCGTATACTTCTAGCAGTATTACTTTCGTATTTATGGACATATAATATACGACACTACGTGTTTTAAAATTCAAAGGAGATTGCACAGTGAAAGGTCAAAATGAAAAAAAAGTGAAGAAAAATATTGGTAAAGACGCCCGGACTCGAACCAGGGGTCTCAAGGTCGGAAGTCAAGTGCGTTACCGATATACCAAAACATTTCCCATAGCGATTACACGTAAACGGAAAATGGAATTCGCAAATCCAACTTTGCAAGTGAAATATGAGCATGATCCCGGCATCTGATCGAAAAATAAATGGCACACTTGTGATAGCTTATTGTCTCAGCTACAACATACTCAAAGCTCAGCGTAAACAAAGATAAAACGACGGAGATATTGCTCGCGAAAGACGAGAATGTAGAATCGAGTTTTGAGAAAAAGTCATGTCCCATAGAGAATACACGCAAAATGTGAAAAATTGACATGCCTCCTTTAATCGCAAAAATACGCCATGATGCCTTTGTCAAAATGAAATATCGTGGTAACTGCATTTGTAGAGTATATTCTCAGGTAGAACATATCAAAATTTGAAAGAAAAATAATCAACATTTACAGAGATACAATCAATTTTCCAAAAATCTGTTGACGTCATAATATGAAAATTGAAATTTTGAGTTTGGAGGCCATTATGATGACGTCATGAGTTAATTGAGGGTCAAATGACACATGAAATCATATCTCCAACTCATGATTTTTCCAACCATGATATAAAAATTGGGGTCAATTGACTATCTGAAGAGCTATTTTGATTTTTAAAATGGGATGTTTTTGATCAAATTTGCATTATATTGCCCATAGCAGCACGCGCAGATTTTGAACTTTGACGCGCGCTCACGGCCTTATGAAAGGTCAAGAGTGACTGAAATTAATGTAAATTGTCATTTACGGTAAGAGGAATCTAAATCATGTAAACAATTTGAATTTGACCTTTTCCGCGCGTTATGAGCGCGCGCAACGCGCGCGGTGACACTTACGGACGGAAAATTTTGAAATGCTTAAAATGACCTGATTCGTACTCTCCTTCAATAGTTAAGTGATTTTGAGCATTTTTAAATTTTGACGCGCGCGTACGTGCGCGTCATGACCTTTATGTGACCTTTGATGACATGACTTGTTGACCCTTGACCTGAAGTATATGTGATATGAATATGAATGACCTTTGCTTATGCATCATGAAGATATGATCGATAACGTGATTTCACAAAATGGCGCCTGGATGACGTCACGATGACCTGATGACCTTGAAAAGGTTACTGTCACGTCTCATGACAATGACCTATGACTGTGTCAAAATTGAAAGAAATTAACACAACCGATCTTGAGTTAACCGATGAACACAAAACAGGGAGAAATAAAAATAAATAATAATAATAATAATAATAATAATAAAGAAAGAAAATTCTGACGAAAACAATAGGTGATCTGTCGAACGACAGACCACCTAATAAATAAATAAAGAAAGAAAATTCTGACGAAAACAATAGGTGATCTGTCGAACGACAGACCACCTAATAACAAAAGAGAGCAATAGTAAAAACAAAACCCATCCTAACTTGGAGGTTACGCCCACGTTTTAACCTTTGCATCCCTTCACGCATTCGTATCATTATGCTTTCTCACTGCAGACTAACTAAACAGGATCGTCTCGTAGGATTTTAATCTATTTTATACAATATTTGAACAAGAACCTACCCCACATTTGACATCGTCTTCACATGTCTGCAGCACTCGATGAGGTGAACCAAGTCTTCCTCGGATGTGCACTTCACCCAGGTCAGAGTTAGCACCTGTAGGTTCTTGGTTTGTTCTCTGATCAGTAGATTCAGTCTTCTCATCGTCTCTCTCGATACACTCTGCTTCTTTGATGGGGGTGAGTACGGTGCTGTAACGTTGATGTGTGTGAGCTGCTGTCCTCCGGTCCGACGAAGACCAGCCGTGATCTGAGGTATGTCTCTCTCTGCATCATCGATAATGATATCGATCTCTCTCAAGCCAGGAAGCGATGAGAGCAGACCTTCATAGCTTTGTGACGTCACTTTCTTGGCTGATAGCTTTGTGACAGATGGAAGCTCAGGAGGAGATGGAGGGAAACTGAGAGAGGAGTCTGAGATGGTGAGATGGTTCAGTGAGGTGAATGATCTGAGACAGGACCACATTCTGGCAGTCATCTCAGTAGATAGCCGACAGTTCTTTACCTGAAGGACGGATAACGAAATACAGAGAGACTAGATTGTTACTTCCACGTTAATGCTGTTATGGGAAACCGGGTACATTATTAAAACCCCACCCCCTGGGATTAAAGCTTAACGGTGGACAATAAATGAATACTGATAATCACAGTATACATACTTTATATTGACTTGTAGGGCGCTATCAGGACAATGATAACGAATGAAATTACAACTCAATTGCGATAAAAAAGTGTATTCATTTAATCCAGTTAGTATATGTTACATAATTGATTGCACTTCGTTAACAAAAATTAATGGTAATTGTCATCTCATGCCTTGTGTTTCTTTTTTCTCGAGCCGTCCAGTCTTAGTTTAGTGTCAAATGGGCGCTGCTATGACATTGCAAACAATAGGTACGCGTATAGGGTTGTTTGGCTAGGGTATGACGCATACAATACTCTAATTTCACCATAATGTTCAATATAACCATCGACAACTGACCGAAAGAGAAATATGCCAATTACAAACCTCACCATCGATATCACGTGACTAGCTGTGGCCCGATCACACCTTTGTATCTGTAAGAGCTATTTGTAATTGTTTAACTTAAACAAAAAGTATATTTGCGTTCTCCCGTCAGGCGCAAATATTAAATTTATTTCCTAAATATTTGTAGTCGTATATTATTAGTTTAAGATATTTGCTTACCTCGAAACCCGATTCTCGACCGTATTCGAAACATCTACCATCAAGAGATCTATAGGAATTGAAAAAGAGAGTTGAAAGCGAAGACAAGAAAAACAACACAAAAACTATGGGAATTGTGTTGGGGGCAGTGGCGTATGCAGGATTCTTTTCAAGGGGAGGGTTTTACAATTTGAAAATCGCGCTGATTTTTGTTGTTGTTTAAACGTTAACAAATGTTATGGGGGTTTAACCCCCCCCCCCCCCCCCCCCCCCCCCCTGCGTATGCGCCTGTTTGGGGGATTCATGAAATATCGGACACGGCCTGTGAGTACCGTTTGATACAAACATGCAGAAGGTCCTCGTTAGTTGAATATACATGTATATATAATAATAAAGAGATCATTAAGACTTTAAACAGGTATAGCATGACAAACAATGGCAGGCGTTGTGAATACTGAATAGTACCGTGACAAATGCGAGTTGAAAGAAAATAACTGCCTGCAAATGTGTAAATGTTTACATTGTCAGTATGGAATGCAAATAAGTAGGGATATGAGAACAATATAATAATGATACTCCAAGACCCCCACAATTCACAAATCTCGCGAGAAGGCCTTAGAGCTAGCTGGGGTGGATTAGAGGATTCCCATGGAAAATTATCGCATTTAATATAATTATGATAGTATTTACATGCCCCCTCTATTCAGGTGGTAGGTCTGTGTTTCATCTTACCAATTTCAAATATATTTGTTATTTCCAGCAGTTTGTGTAGTGTGTTTATTTTTACGGATCTTGAATTGATAGTTCGTAATACGTGCAAAGATGTTAACATACAATTTGATGAAACAAAAGCACACAAAAACTAAACTATTATTCGCCTTTAATAGTTTACAGTTAGACTTCCTGTTTGATTTTGTCCACTTTAATTTCATTGATACATGTACTACTCGAACTCACTGTAAATGCAGACTATCCAATGCTTTCAAAGTTGACGACTCGACAAGTTCAACCAAGTCTTCTTCGTCCAAGCACTTCACTCCGGACAGACAAAGCCGCTGCAGGTTCTTGGTTTGTTCTCTGATCAGAAGACCCAGTCCTCTCACCGTCTCTCTCGATACTCTGTTTTTCTCTGGTGGGAGTGATGATGGTGCTGTTAGCTCGATGCGCGTGAGCTGCTGTCCTCCGGTCCGACGAAGACAAGCCGTGATCTGAGGTATGTCTCTCTCTGCATCACCGATAGTGATATCGATATCTCCCAAGCCGGGAAGCGATGAGAGCAGACCTTCATGTGACGTCACTCTCTCGGCTGCTAGCTTTGTGACGGATGGAAGCTCCGGAGCAGATGGGGGGAAACTGAGAGAGGAGTCCGAGATGGTGAGAGTATGTAGCATCGAAAATGATCCGAGGCATGACCATAGTCCATTCGTCACGTCGGTAGTTAGAGTAGATCCCTCGAACGTTATAGTCCTTACCTGGTGTTAAGATATATACAGAGATAGAGAGAGAGAGAGGGATAGACAGAGATATTGGAGAGAGAGGGCTTAAAATGAGAGAAAGAGAATAGGGAAGAGGGAGAGAGGGTTACAAAGAGAGAGAGAGAGAGAGATATCGAAGGTGAGTGAGAGAGATATAAAAAGTAGAGAGAGAATTAAAGAAAGATTGTACAAATATATTACAGGGAGTGTAGCATGGCATCTACGTCTTCTTACTGCGCGTAAACGAATGGACTTGATTAACGGAATATGATTCATGAAATGCATTAACATTACGGTAGGGGAAATGGATATAGCCTCTGAACGGTACATGTTCATACATTGTACTTCTCACATTACTCCTGTTTTATCTTCACTACATTGATTACCTGTTGAATCCCGTATTGTATTTAAATTATCATTGCTTGTTTTCTACTGTATACATGGATCTGCCCCAGAGTAAAATATTAACTTTTCGATGCTTGTTGTTCCGAAAACTATGAAACCATGAGGGGGGGGGGAGGATCGATCATTTGCACACGCTGGACCTTAGCTAGGAACCAATTGCCACAATATATTCGTTATATTCCAAGTGTAGATTGCTTTAAGAATGTCCTCAAAACTCATTTGTTCAAAGCGGCTCTCCAGTAGATTTGCTTTCACATTGTTGTTGTCCCATTTTTGTGTATTTTCGTGTACTTGTAATTTTTTTCTTCTCCATTGCGCCTTGGACACATTAGTCATGTAGAGTTGGCGCGTTATAAATACTCTATATTATTATTATTATTATTGTGTGCTTCAATACATTATTAAGGCTTAATAAGACGCGGTTATATATGATAATCAATACATAATACATGAGAAAATACTTAGCTCCTTTGATATACAGTTATGACAGAAGAACGACACATTCTTCCATTACTATATTGTTCACAACTACCTTTTTTTTTCAAAAGGCCGATTATTTGGAAATGTGCATACCTCATGTTTCATTTGCTGTGGAAGATTTTGCATCCCAACGACGGTGTCGACAGTCGGTGACTTTAGAACAATACTCTGTGCAGTTACACATCTTTGAACCAACGAAGACACATTTAGTTGAGTACCAGTGGTCTCTGAAGAACAGTCAAGGAGAATGCGATATCGCTCGCTCTCATCCAAATAGCGGTTCGAAAGGAGAGCCTCCATTATTCGGATGCAAAGGCTGTTATCCGTGCCAGCAGCAAATCGAATGAGATTCTCATAGTCACCGATGTTTCCTTTGATGTTTCGCAGCAGTCTGTCCAACTTAGAAATCTTCAGTCGTAACATATATTTCTTCGTTTTAGCAGCAAGGTATTTCCCAGCAGAGTGTTCTTGAGCGAGTTTGTGATAAAACTCAATGGTTATGGCAGTGTTCTTGTCAGATCGTTGGAGCCGTGTGGTTATAACAGATATCTTGGATACTATTCCAAGCTCGCATGCCCTATCAAGGATAGAGGGAACTCTTCGGAAATCATGGGGCGTGAAGACTAGTTTTTTAGAGTCGTCGAGTAGACCAGCTAGAGCAACCTTACCCAGTTTACGAATGATTTCGATTAGTTCTTCTTCTGTTATGCTGCCTGTTGATGTTGCTCGGGCATTGGCATGGTGCATCAGAAAATCATTCACGCTGTCTAATAATTCTGTTTGAGTTGCAGTTTCAGAGTTCAAACGCCCGTCGCTCCATAAATGACAGACCATGAGACAAAATAGAGGTGTTTTAGCAAGTTCATCAATAAGTGGTTGGTCATCAAGGTAAACCTTCAGACCATGCCCACTATCAGGACTCGATGTCGAAGCAAAGAACTTGTTGATGTACTCACGTGAGCTCTCTTGCGAGAATCCTTCGATCCACATCTTTGTGTATACCGTTGAAAGATCATTTTGATTGAAGAAGTTCTCAAGGTGAGGGCGTGTTGTTACAAGGACCCGACACTCTGGAAATTCCTCCCAGCGGATGACTTTGACCATATTGCTCTCTAAGCTTCGGTTTGAAGAAGAAATACCGGCATACTCATCTAGTCCGTCTAGTATGATGTGACAGATTCCCTGATTCTCTCTAATGAAACTCTCCAGAGCCTCTGGTGTGAGATCATCAACATCACTCAAAAGCTGGGATTTAATTGCTTCTCCGATCGATGTACGCTGACTTGTGTTTCGGAATTTCACAACAAACAGAAGTGGCAGTAGTTCTAATGCTGACCCCTTTTCTCTGTGAACCCAGTCGTAAGCCATCTTAGCAACAGCCGTAGTCTTCCCTCGTCCAGCTGGGGCCGAAATGAGGATTCGAGCTGGCAGTCTTTCGTTTACTTTCGTCGAAAATATTTCAGCAACAGAACCCTGAAGTTTTTCCTTCATTTTCTTGTCTTTTCCACGACCGTCCTTCTTCACCATTGTGACGACCGTGTGCATATCTTTGAGCTCAGCATAATCACTTTGATCCCACGGTTTCATTTGAATTTTGCACAATTGATTTAGGTACTTATTCTCCAACTTTTCGCGACATCGCTGAACAGTCAATGATGGCGAGATCTTCTTACTGTAGATATCTGGAATGATGCAAGCATATAAGATAACAATTAATATTGCACTCCCACAATATCAGCCCCTTCACACTCCGACCCAGTAGGGTTCGTTAAGTTTTGTTCTTCTTGATGAAACACATGTTGTTGTTTTTAATTTCTTAATCAATATTCATTGTTCCGACGTTTTTCCTCTTCCACCTGAAGTATAAGCCCCGAAACACACGAAAAGAAAACCCCAACCTTGATAGCAGATTGCTCTGACAGAAAGCAGAAACATGAGAGAAGCAGACAGGTGAGCTTATTTTGAATGAAATCGTTAACATTCATAACAAGAGCGTTATAACTTTGTAAATGTTGCAATCAATATACGTAAGGGAATGTTTGTATTGGCCGAATCAGTAGTGTTACTATGATGTAGTGGCGGACAACTCTCCTGTTCCAATACACACAAAAAACACCTAAAATGTCAACAACAACGACCAAATGTGCTACTAAGGGGGATAGTTCCTTTTTACACTGTTAGAACAAGTATTAACATTTTTAATCAAGTTGGTTACAATTTTAATCAACCACAGATTACCATATGAATCACTCAATTGTGGATTAAATTTTAAACTGTGGTTGATTAATTTTTTTAATCGTTTATTGGTTAAATGTATTTGCTCAATGTTGGTTTAAGTGGTGTAGATTAAACTTTAACCATTTGTTGGTTATTTATGCTTTTTTCGGGCTGATTCACTCAATGTTGGTTAAACTTACATGGGTCGTTGGTTAAAATCGTAACCATTGTAGGTTAATTCTGTTTTGATTCACACGATATTAGTTAAATTTGTTGGTTACAGTTATAACCACTGTTGGTTAAACGTACGGGGGTTTGGAGGTCTTATCCCCGTGTTTGCAGGTAAGAAATTATTTAAATATTATTATCATCAATTCTAAGATTGTAAGGAAGAAGTGAAATAAGTTTCTTGCTCAAATTAAAAACGTTTAGAGTCTCGTAGGCTGTAGCTCAACCAGTAAGTGTAACGGATGACCTAGCCAAATTGCATGCATATTAAAGACGTTTCACTTTACGATGACTATCTTATTTTGTTTCTAATTGGTTTAAACAATTATATACAATTAGAGAAAAAATAAGGTAGTCATCATAAAGAGAAACGTCTTTATTCATGCATGCAATTTGGGTAGGTGATCCGTTATACACTTCTCCTTCTTTGGGTCTGCCTCCTTCACAGTTGAAGATTCTTGCAGACTGATAAGTGTGTGTGTGTGTGTGCTTACGAGAGCCAGGTGCATGGTGCGATGCTCACATAATTATGGTGTAAGTAAACAGTTACTTACTGGTCGAGCTACGTACAGTCTACGGGACACAAACCGTTTTTAATTTGAACAAGAACCTTATTTCACTTATTCCTTACAATCTTAGAATTAATGATGATAATATTAAAATAATTTCTTACCTGAAAACATGGGGATAAGACCGTCCAAACCTCCATTCCCTCAGAGTCCTCGCGACACCCTACATTGTTTTTTTGTTTAAATATTTTGTTGAACACGTATACGTATGTTGCATGTGTATTAGCATGTGTCGGGCGATCGCAAGGTTAAGGGCTAGCTACGCGCTTCGATCGTTCCGTTGGGTAACGTGACCAGTACTTTATTAACTTTGATTAAACTTTAACCGGGAGGGGGCAATCATTACTGTGGGAATTTTGTTTTTAATCCATGCCGGGTTACAATGTTTGCCAACGACTTGGACATAACCAATAAAGTTTAAAAGGAATAGTTTTGATCAACACTGTTTTTAACCAACGCAAGATTAAAAGTAAATTGTAATCAACACTACATTTATAACGTTTTTTAATAAACAATTCTTTAACCCGCAGTTTTTGTAATACTTGTTTTATTACAGTGAAGAGGAATTATAATAACTATGTTATCCATATATAATTGTTGTCTAGTGCCTAATTGGAGAAGGCACGTATGAGAAAAACAGAAATTAATATAATTTGTCTACACTACAAACGGAAGAGTTGCCCGGGACTATGTCACAATCCAGTGACCAAATTGCCAACTTGAGATTCACATAATAAATATATATATAAGACATAGTGATGACACATCTGAAAGCTTCATCATTTTCTAAATATTTTCTCAATTTATTTCAAACTTTCGCAATTCGGTTTCTCTTCTTTGTTCTGTTTTCACACTAATGCACTTATTACAAAGATTGGATTGTCCTGTACGCTATTGTTATTTTCGATTAGACAGTAGCTCAGTCGGAAAAAAAAATCTCTCAAAAACGATATGGAAAGTTAAGAACGATTTTTTTTAAAACTTCTTTTGTTTACATATTAATTATATAAAATGAAGCCCTAATTTTTTTTTAAACTTCTTTTGTTTACATATTAATTGTATAAAATGAAGCCCTCATTTTTAACTTCCATATACATTTCAGTCGTTGCTTTTCACGGACTTAGTTGACGGGTTTATTTTTCTATTATTTTTATTTTTTAACTAGAAGCCGGGCGCCCTTCTCGCCAACTTTTCACATTTTGGTATTCAGTTTGTTAATCTGATTATCAGTTATACGTGAAATTTATAGAAAGATAAACCGACGATCCGAATCAATTAAACAATTACGTAAAATATGAATTGAAAGTAGACTAGTATTTTCCAAGAGTCAAATCTGATTAAACGGCAGCAAATTTATCCATCCCTATCCCCCCCCCCCCCCCATGATGATAATAATACTAATAATGTAAATTATAACAACATAATTATCAGGGAAGCCTTATCAGCAATTATATTATCTTTTTTATTTTATTTATAGCTTGTATCTATTTATATATATGGCGTAATTTTAGTTTTTTTGGTTCTCGATGATTATCAGGTGGGCTTTATATCCTACAAACCACCTTATAATTTCGTTAGAATTGCCTTTATTATTATTTATTTATTTATTCTTTATTTTTCTTATTTCTAACCACTTTTTTGTGGACAAGATAACCTGAAAATGGCTAAATCATCAAATGCCTTCAAATTTGGCACACATATGTATAGGCATATTTACAAAGCACAATAACGTTTTCAACATTGACCTTCACTGATGACGTCATCTAGGCACCATTTTGTAAAATTTTACGAAAATGAACTCATGAGCATATCTTCATAACCAAAAGCTATTTCTCATTCATATTTATCATGATCAAGGTTAATATCCGTCTTGTCAATTTCAGGTCAAAAAACGCGCGCGTGTACGTACGTCCGCGCGTCAATGCGCGCGCACAATTTTGAAATGCTCAAAATCGTCTCAAAATCATTTTGCATACGTTTTAGGCCATTCTAAGCATTTTATAAAAAATCGCGCACACGCGCATGCGCGCGCGTTTTCGCGCGTAAAACTATTACACAACATAGAATCTTTTTTTTTATTTCTTTTATAATACTCCACATATTTTTTTACAAACAAATTGATACCATGTTTGTCTCTTTATGACTATTAATAAGGGAATGATCGGCCGTTTAACAAATTTCCGTGCGCGCAAGCTCTTGTAATACATAGCATATATGGGCAAAAACATGCCTATACAAATTCCATTTTAGCTCTTTAGGATGCAAGGTGACCCTATTTGTTTTCATATTTTAATAGAGTATGATATGGAGATATTGTTTCATGTCTCATTTGACCCTCAATTAACTCATGATGCATCATAATGGCCTCCGAACTCAAAATTCCAATTTGCATATTATGAAGTCAGCATATTTATGGAAAGTTGATTGTATCTCAGTAAATATTGATCGATTTCCTTCCAAATGTTGATATGTTCTAGCTGAGACAATGCTTTACAAATACAGTGGTCAGGATTTTTCATTTTGACAAAAGCATCATGGCGTATTTTTGCAATTAAAGGAGGCATGTCAATTCTTCACATTTTGCGTGTATTCTCTATGTGACATGATTTTTTCTCAAAACTAGATTCTACATTCTCGTGTTTCGCGAGCAATATCTCCGTCGTTTTAGCTTCGTTTACGCTGAGCTTCGAGTATGTTTTAGCTGAGACAATAAGCTATCTCAAATGTGCCATTTATTTTGTCTTAAATTTTAGTTTGACCAGCTCACCTATACTTGTTACAAACAAGTATTACAAATCTAGTTTGTAATTGTTATCAATATCATTCTTTAAAATGTTGTCTCCTTTTTTCCTTTTTTTTCCAACATGTTTTATTGCGTGAAAATAGAAACAGCTAAACTCTTTATCAGGTGTCTGACAGAAATCGGAAGTTGTTTGAACCTTCGCAAACTTAGATCACTACTGTAGGCTTAATGTGTGAATCTCTAATCGGCAATTTTGTCATTCGAACTGAACATTGAAATATCAATATTCCTTTCTCTTCTAAATAACCTAGGAGCTATGCCTAATATATAGTATGGATGGCATGTCGTTGTATTAGCCACCCCCCCCCCCCCTTCCACGAGGAAGAATCAATGTTGTAATGCAATCATACCTGAGCTACTGTGCAGTGGAGTCGCATCTATGACTTGTTCATGTGGGTCCTGCTGCTTTGAGAGATATTCACCTACAGGAAATGTATACAGTGTCATTTTCTGATGTTATTTATGCATCCATGGCTCGGGAGAATCGAGCATTAAAACATATTCTTTTTATTTAGAAACGAATAATGTTTCAATTTCAGAAATGAAACAATACACCTGAATACAGCAAGACTGCTAGACTGATCAAATTTACTTTGAATATAATAATCAATCATACAATATAGATAGACTATAGTTCATTCAGTTGCATTTAAGTGTTTACCTTTGGACAATTTTTTCCCCAATCCACCAAGCTCCACATCATGAAGCTTCCTCGCCAGGATCGATCGTGATTGGCTTGTATCTGCTTGTTTAGTATTCCACTTGATCAGGATATCCTTCATAGCCTCATTGTAATCTTTTAGATGAGTTGAGAGAATTGATTGATTTCGATTATGGGAGTACCTCAGGGCGATGCACAGTTCTGAGTAACTAGTATGAGGTATGTCTCTGGAAAGATGAATCATCTCGACTTCCTGTAAATATGGTAAAGGCTCCATTGTTCTGCAAAGGGAATAAACAAAATGCATTGGGTCATCATGGTGACTTAATCGAATCAAGGAGTTGTTATAGGCGATCAAACAAGACTATTAATTATCAAATAGTCATAACTATTTCAAGAAAGTTAGAAACTTCACAGGGTTTAGATAAACTACATGAATAGTTTTCCTAAACTAGTTATCCAAAGGTAACTCGAGATGCTTAGGAATAGATTTGTCGGTTGACTTGACTAGACATGGTCGATCATAAATACTATGACAAAAGACATAAAACGCCAAATGTTGTCATGGTGTAAAGAGTGTCAACTGTTCCAGGGAGAATGACTGCAGTTTAAAATGTGTTGGTACCAAAACTTAATTATTTATTTTTTTCACTTCTAGAACCAAACTCGCAAATTATGAAAGACATAAATCTTTATCATTATGCATTTGTATGGGGTAGCAAATCTGACAAAATCTGTAGAGAACAAACGTTTCAACTCTACAATAAAGGCCGGGTTTAAACGATTTAATAGACAAAAATCATGCATAATCTTTAAGATATAATGGATTAGAATATTTAACTGATTCCCAGGTGCAAAGTTACATGTGGCACAAGTTTCATTGATTCTTTTGCCAGACTTATTCTTGTCACTTGTACATTGGTTTTGTTTACCTAAAAGATTTGACAAACTTGACGCCTGTTTGGAAAGAGATTATCTTAGCTTGGCCTCTCTTGGTTGAACTTTGTATTGATGACATCGCATGTCAACCTCTCTGGAATAACTCCCGATTCAAAACGAGCGATAAAGTAGTATATTTGAGGTCTTGGACAGCGGGGCGGAATAGATGAGGGGTTATGAAGGGTTATAAAAAACATATTTTCATAGCACGTATACATTCTGCACACTTTGTAAGTAGCAATGTGATACATAGGTCAAAACGGGTACTTATCAAAAGGCAGTCATAAAGAAAGGAAAAGAAACAATTTTTTAAAGAAAAAAAGAAAAGGTATTCATTTGAATCGGCACTTATTTTAAATGATTTGTGTTCTCCATTTTCATAAGGAAAAGTGGCAATTATTAAAAAAGAAAATGTACACATGTCAAAGTAAAAGGGGTAGTTATCTAATATAAAAAGGGACATTTATCAGAGGTGAAAAGGGGCATTTTAATATATGAAAGGGAAAGGGGCACTCAATACTAGGGAAATGGCCACTTATTTTTAGGGTTGTCAGAGAATTTTGTAACCAACTTGTACTCGAAACCCCTGATAACCCTTTTTTCTTTTCCTGGTCACGTAGGATATACGGAATGTTGTGCCCTTAGTATATATAACGATATTCACTTTGCTTGTTGTATACAAAGGCTCAGTATCAATCGTGATTTTGATTCATGTTATGAATATAAGAAAAGACTTAGCAGAATTTTTATCGTGTTAATGAAAAGATCGTATTAGTAGCAGAATAAATATTTCAGCTGCTGATACTGTCAAAACTAAAATTGATGTATAGAGGTCGATCAGATGAAATGAGACAAACGAAACAAATGTTAAATATATATTGTATATGTAAATAAATTAGCTGAGATAACAATGAAATTACCACGTATTTCAAAACTGTAGTCGGCAATTACAATTTCGCTTTTCATCATGACAAATATTAAATACAAAAATAATGAATAGAATAAAGTATATGTTTTTGCGAACGTTTTCCATATGTTTTCCTCCCCATGTTGGTTCTTTGTATACTTTACGTCTAAACACAAACTCTTGACGACTTATCAAAGTATTGTCCGGCACCAGACTATGGGGGGAATTTGATTGTAGGAAAAGTCAAAAAATATAGTCGTAAAAATATCCGGACCACAGAGAACATGAATGTGTCCAGATAACAAGTAATAAAGGGGAAAAAGGAAAGCAAGGAAGAAGAAGAAGGGGAAGGGGAAGAAAAAAGAGCGAGTATGGGCCGATGTTCAAATTCAGCTTTCTTTAAAAAAATGAAACCCGATTCTGATGATCGTTTTAATATCTACCATGTGATTGCCATGTTATGTAACATAAAATAGTACCACAGTGTCGTTTATTGTAATAAAAATATTCAAAATCAAGAAGAAGGAGAAGAATATTTGTTTCTATCTCTCTCTCTCTCTCTCTGATAAATCCCTCGAACGGTAGAATTCACCGCGAAGAATCAATGGTAAAACTAATTATTTTAAGTCCCGGCTGAAAGAGTAAAGTGCCACGTCATAGTTTTATTAAAGAGTAGCAATGGCAAACGATGATATTATCTTAAAAACATTCAGAAAACATTAAAAAAAGAATGAATGAGACAGATATATGACCATGTAAACAAAATATTTGTTTTCACGTAAATCCTTAAACACTAACTAACCAAGGGAAACTCGGGAAAGATGCAAATAAGGGTTTAGTTGAAGACAATAATGTATACAATATTTCCTGCTGTTTAGACATTTAATTGAAATAAACAAAAAGCTAAGCCCGGGGCATAAAAATTGGATTACAGGGCTGTCAAGGTGAGAACATTATTAACAATGTTGACGATACCGTGAGTACACCAAACATTTTTTTCATCATCATTATGCACACGAATGATGCAAACATTCATGTTGAAAATACCTCATTTGCATCATCACTGTAGGAAATCTCGTACATCAAGAGATCAGCCAATTACAATAAACCTGTGAAAAAGTACCTTAAAAAGTATTTACTACATCATCCTTTTTCAACGATTATTTTTATATTTTTTTCTATTTTAAAGCCCCTCTTCAATGTTGGGAGCCCCGAATTCGCCAAAATTTGGCAAAATGGCAAAATGGCAAAATGGCAAAATGTCACTGTTAATAAGCTGTATCATAATGTAAGAGAGGATGTTATTTAAGACGGGGTCTGGTCGCTATTCATAAGGACCGCTATTCGTAAGGACCGCTATTCATAAGGACCGCTATTCACAAGGTGTAACTTCCCGTACTTCCGGGAGCGCTATTGACAATGGGAGAAGAGGGTCATTATTCATAAAGAAATAAGAACCGTGAACCGTATTAGGATGGCTATTCATAATTAACATTAGGGGGGGGGGTCACTACTCATAAAGACAGCTATTCATAATACGAAATGAGGGTCTCTATTCATAATACGAGGAGAGGGTCGCTAATCGTAATACGAAATGAGGGTCGCTATTCATATAATGAGGAGAGGGTCGTTGTTCATTTTATGAGTAGAGGGTCGCTCTTCATTATACGAAATGAGGGTCGCTATTCATAATATGAGTAGAGGGTCGCTATTCACAATACGAAATGAGGGTCGCTATTCATAATTCAATTTTCTTTCAAATTATTCATCATATTACTGATGAATTTATCTGTCATGCGATTGTCATGTGACGGTATGTGAAAATAGTGCCTTAATGTCGTGTATCGTCATCAAAATATTAAAATAGCATTTGAGAGACGATGAACAAATAAGAATAATAATACATCGCTTGGAAAATATTATTTTATTTCTCTCTCTCCCTCTCTCTGTCTGCTAAACCCACCGAACAGTGGAATCAACAGAGCGGAATCAACCGTGACACGAATTATTATGAGTCATATATAGCTGAAAGAGAGAATTGCAACGTCATGGTTGCATTACAGAGTATCGATGGGGAACTCCTGTTGCTGAAATTGATCAATCTTGACAGTTTCTCATGACCAGTTTAATATATTGGCCAGTAAATATGAAATATAGGGAGCAATATCTGTAAACAAATGCACTGGAATGTTATCGTGACTTCAAGCCTTTTGGTATCAATTAGCAAAACTTGACTTCTGACTTCAACTGGAGTTATTGGTTCTAAAAAAAGAGATTGGTCTATATTCTGCCCCAAATAATCACCATTTGTTTCTTCATTACATAGCTATACGTACTGTTTACTTCATCATCCTTGTTCTTTTCTTCATTTAATGATTTTGTTTATTGTAGTAATTACTGTCTGGAATAAGCTTTACAATGTTATTAATTAGTGGCGTAGAGGGGGGGGGGGGCAAGATGGCAAGTACATGTTTCCGACCGTATTTGAATAGACGATGGAAATCCTGGCACCACACCCTACCCGACTCAAATTATCTAAGCAAAATTAAGTTCATGGAATGTAAATGGACTTGATGAAAGACTGAACGGAACAAAACAATGTAAACTGAATGTTCCTATCTTTAGGGAGAAACTTATTACAGATATTGTATTTCTAATATAAGTGAGACGCATTTATCTTAGAGTGAACACATCTCATATAAACGATATGGTGGTGGTGGTTATTTTACCCGAATTTTAATAAAGCATTAATGCTTGTTAAACCAGGCGGCCGACGGATTTAGGTCCTCTCCGAGGAACCTGGTAATGATGATTAATGCCTTACTAAAGGGTACTAGCGCATCGACTTGGTTTCGAACCCGGGTCACCGGATTACGAGACCACTGCTCTACCAACTGAGCCATCGCGCCTCCTCTATATAAATAGTCTGTCGGTCAAACGAACTCTAGCAGACTGAGAGGAGAATTGTGAGTCCTCGTTAAACAACCTCTTGAAAAGGGAACTACCATTATTGAAAGAACCTGTAGTGAATATTAAATATGTGGCTTAACCTCGGTCATTCATTTTCGGCTTTAGAAATGCCTGATATATACATTCCAAACTGTTAATTCGTCACACATATTGAGAACAGGAATAAATATAGAGATAAAAAAGAAAAAAGAAAAATGAAACACAAAAGGAACAGTAATTATTATGGGATACCTTAATGCCCATATTAATCAAGACAAATGTGACTACATCAGACTTGATTCATTTGATCCATTAGTACACTCTCTACATAGTGCTTACATTTCAGACACTACCCCTTCAACGTAGACAATTTTCGATACAGCAAGTCACTAATAATTACGGAAAACAACATCTGGATCTTTTCGCATAACTGCTCAACTCTGAAGATTATTCGGTCAGACAATGGAAACACCAACTCTCTATAACACAAGAGGTTTCTCAATCGATGGTTACTGCGCCTCACTAGTAATAATAATTAAAGCTATAGCTATCGAATTTGGATAGTTCTTCCCCCCATTATCCGATCATTGTCAAATGACGTTGACCCTTCAATCATTTGTATTCGCCAATTACGACATGGAATAACATGATATACAGCCATGAAAATGAACCCGAACGTTTGAAGGTCAATTCCTAACAAAATTAAACAAACAAAAATGTTGAACAAATCAATTTAAAATTGACAAAAATCTTATAAAATGATTTAAACAAAAAAGGGATAACAAAAGAAGAATAAACAAAACAGTCGACACCTATACTCAAAGGTCGCTGCTGGTGTTTTCGTAAAACAAAATATGAGAGTTAAGGTCAAGAAAAAGGGACAAAATCATTGTTTAATTCGATGTATAGATTCAAGCTACAACTGATTTTTTTTTAAAGTATGTAGAGATCTGAGAAAAACACCGTGGCATAACGTATTATGGCTAAAAAGTTTATGCGAACAAAAAAAACTTCGGAGAATAACAAGTAATAATCACAGAGCGTACACAAAAACATGCATTTGATAAATTACTCAAGATTCAAGATTAAAGATGTTATTGTCCATAATAAATACAGACATTTGTTTTCCATCGCTAGATAACAGAGACTCTCCATCTTTTTGGGAACTTGTGGACAGAATGAAAGAAAAATACACAGATAATGCGTCCATTGATATTACAGCGAAAGAATGGTACGTTCATCTAAAAAAAACTAATGAACAAAGATTACAAACTTAAATTTGATACTGAAAAAGACTCTAAACAAACGACCTTGGATACACAATAAATGTTTAAAAATAAGAAATGTTTGTACGTGTGCTTTGTGGATTTCTGCAAAGCGTTTGATTTTTTGAACAGAAACGCTCTTCTCTTCAAATAAAAAATACACACAATATAACCAGTCCATTCTACGTTATCATCAAAAATATGTACGCAGATGCACGACTTTCTGTTTTACTGCAAAACAAAATAACCCAATCTTTCCCACTTCGGTAGGCGTAAAACAAAGTTGAGTATTAAGCCCAACACAATTTTCTTTATGATTACATTATATTATAGATTCATTTTCACCCAGTAACATTACATCCGTGAGAAAAAATAAATATTGTATTTTGTATCTGAAACGGGGTTTGGACTTTAAAAAGCATTAAACCACTTTAATATTAAATACATTAAAACGGGAAAGACAAATAAAAAGTGTTTAATGAGACAGGAAGAATATTGAATAGAAAGGTGTGTTTATTTGATAGCACCGACAAAGAAACAAAGGAAAACAAATATTTAGGAAATATCTTCAAAGAATCAGGCACATTTACAAACGCTATACGAAACCTAATCGACAAAGCGAAAAACCGCCATATTTAGCCAACGAAACATTTCCCCCATAGACCAAATATCCTTATTACCATACCTAAAACTTTGCAATAACTGTATAAAACTAATACCTCTTATACTTGATAGATGATACGAAAGAATTTTTAAAAAATGCCACAAAATACTTCACCCCATATCGCTACAATTAATTTGTGTAAAGCTCTCATTGGTACCAACAGATCAGCAATGAATAGCGCCATCCTAGCTCAAACCAGACGAATTCGAATTTATTGCGAGAGAGAGAGAGAGAGAGAGAGATACGGGAGGGAGGGAGGCGGTATGGCCCGCGGTTAAGATTCAGCTATCTGTCATAGTAGGGACTTTTAGATTCTGCGGACTGCCCTTTTAAGGCAATGTGACGTCACTGCCAGTGCCTTAAAAGGGAAGTCCACGTTCTCGTCGTGCAGAATCTAAAAGTCCCTATTATTAAGCATTGTACTGGTAATTTTATCTGCCATGTGACAACCATGGGACGGTTTCTTATGAATAGTACCGCAATGTTTATTGTCATCAAAATATTCAAATAGTATAGCGACGATGAACCAATAAGAAGAAAAAAACACACACATCGTCGTGCACTCCGAACCGTGGAATCAACTAAGCGGACTCAACTGTAAAATGAATTAGTATTATGGCTAAAAAGTTCATGCGAACAAAAACTCCCTCGGAGAATAACAAGTAATAATCACAGAGCGTACAAAAAAACATGTGCTTGATAAATTACTCTCGCTAGATAACAGAGATCTTTTGGAGACTTGTGGACAGAATGAAAGAAAAATACATAAATAATGTGTCCATATATATTTTATAACATTAACAGCGAGAGAACGGTACGATCACCTCAAAAAGTTAATGAACAAAGATTACAAACTTAAATTTGATACTGAAAAACGACTCTAAACAAACAACCTTGAATACACAAAAATGAATTATAATATTACAGTCAAAGAAGTCTTGCATACGATTAATACTCTCAGAAGAAGGAAATCAGGCTCTATTTATAATTAATCTCATAAAACCAATATCCAAAGAAGGAGACGGTAAGGACCCCTCCAATTATTTAGGGATAACCCTAACAAGCTCCCTTGCAAAACTGTTTTCAAAAATACTCTACAATACATTTCAAACATACTTTTAAGAAAACAACATAATGACCGCTGATCAGATAAGTTTAGAAAAAGGTTGCAGGACTAGTGAACATTTATTCACTCCAAAAAAAAAAACTGGTAGATAAATGTTTAAAAATAAGAAATATGTGTACGTGTGCTTTGTAGACTTCTTTAAAGCGTTTGATTTTTTTAACATAAACGCTCTTCTCTTCAAATAAAAATACACACAATATAACCAGTCCATTCTACGTTATTATCAAAAATATGTACGCAGATGCACGACTTTCTGTTTTACTGCAAAACAAAATAACCCAATCTTTCCCCACTTCGGTAGTTGTGTATTAAGCCCAACACTTTTTTCTTTATAATTAAATGATATTATAGATTCATTGTCACATTACATCCGTGAGAAACAAAATTAATGTATTTTGTATCTGAAACGGGGTTTGGACTTTAAAAAGCATTAAACCACTTTAATATTAAATACATTAAAACGGGAAAGACAAATAAAATGTGTTTAATGAGACAGGAAGAATATTGAATAGAAAGGTGTGTTTATTTGATAGCACCGACAAAGAAACAAGTAAGGAAAGCAAATATTTAGGAAATAACTTCAAAGAATCAGGCACGTTTACAAACGCTATAAAATACCTAATCAACAAAGCGAAAAACCGCCATATTTAGCCAACGAAACATTTCCCCCATAGACCAAATATCGTTATTACCATACCTAAAACTTTTCAATAACTGTATAAAACCAATAACTCTATATAATTCTGAAATATGGGCTCTCGAATACTTGATAAATGATACGAAAGAATTTTTTTAAAAATGCCACAAAATACTTCACCCCATATCGCTACAATTAATTTGTGTAAAGCTCTCATTGGTACCAACAGATCAGCAATGAATAGCGCCATCCTAGCTCAAACCAGACGAATTCGAATTTATTGCGAGAGAGAGAGAGAGAGAGAGACGGGAGGGAGGAGGAGGGGGGGGGGGGGCGGGGTATGGCCAGCGGTTAAGATTCAGTCATTTATCTGTCATGTTATCTGCCATGTGACAACCATGGGACGGTTTCTTATGAATAGTACCGCAACGTTTATTGTCATCAAAATATTCAAATAGCCTAGTATAGCGACGATGAACAAATAAGAAAAAAAAACACACATCGTCGTGCACTCCGAGCAGTGGAATCAACCAAGCGAACTCAACTGTAACATGAATTAGTATGAGTCATACTTGAACAAATAAATTGCCACGTCATGGTTTTATTAAATGGTGAACGATTGCTGCTAAAATTCAGCAAGGAATGTTGCTGAGATTGCTTTACCTTAATGTAAACATTTTATTTGTAGATGTTATTCATTCTGTACCAAATAACCAAATACATTTTGGGAAAGATGCAAATTAGGGTATACTTGAATACAATAATTCATAAAATATTGTTAAAAGATTCGGTAACTTTGTCTCAGATTCTGAAACCAAATTCTGGATTTAGCTCATGGTGCAATGATAATTATAAACCTTTAGGTCAGTCAGGAAACCCATGACTATTACAAGCCGATCTCATGTCTGAATCAATATATTTATGATTGGAAAAAACCGGTCACTTAAACAGATTTTTTAACTCTTTTGAGGCACTTCATAATCATTTTAAATTTATTTTGTGTAGGGCTTCAATATTAAAACATTTCAAAGTCACTGATGACACGTAGGGCCCTGCATCTCATATTTAACATGTAAGAAGCATGACATAGAGTGTTCAGCTGCATGTGGCAACTGTAGAGCGTCGGCATGTACGTCGTCCATCAGGCATACAGTATGCCATAGTATTTTTGACTGAACAAAAATGTATGTTTAGCGCTAAAACTCAGCCCTTAGTCATCAAGAAGCTGAAATATTGGGAAATATCAAGTTTTGGCAGCCATTTTGGAAAATGGCTGCCATTTAGGCTTTTTGGTCAGATTTAGCTCATTAAAAAAGGTTTCATTTTATTCCCGGCCCCCGAAAATGTATACTTAGCAATGAAAATCAAACCCCTAAATCATTTGGAAGCAAAGACATTGGGAAATATCAGGTTTATGGCAACCATTTTGGAAATTGGCTGCCGTTTCGTCTTTTTGGCCAGGTTTAGCTTCTTGAAATGTGTTACATTTTATTCCTTGCCCCTGAAAATATATGTTTAGCAGTGAAAATCAAACCCCTTAACCCTAACAAGGCCGGGATATTTGAGTTCTAAGTACGGCTGGGGGGGGGGGGGGGGGGATAATGCCCCCCATAAGATCTCGGCCGCTTACGGGCCGATCTCCGCGAAAATTTGCACGCATGTCAAGTAAAGTGTATAGAATACTACGATAATTTCAATTTTTTGAAAATTTCACTCATTTGTATATTTATGATATAAGGTCATACAAATCACATTTTTACCCATAAATGATATATCATTCATATTTAAGCATTCTTTTTCACTACATATATTCATTAGACCATTTTGAATAATAATACGACTAAAAAATTGGAAGAGCCAGCTTATTCCTTATGTTATTCCTTGTTTTGTTAATTCTTATGTATTTCATTGTTTTTTTAACTTATGTATGTTATTGTTTTTGTTGTTTTATTTCATTTCTAACTACAATTCAACTATTTTGACCCCCAAAACAACCACCTAAACTGTAAACAAGACCCAATAACCCATGTTTGTTATGTTTTGTACACAAATCACGAAAATGAGCGATTTTCGGGCTGACATGCAAAGACAAAAGGTCACGTGACCTTGTAACCGTAGGTCCGATTTTCAAAAAAATAAAAATAAAAGTTGGGCAAGACTCGAAAGAAAAAAGTCAGCGAGCGATGGGGCGCCATCCATATGCGTTCTCGAACAATCAGAAAAATCGTGGAGGGAGGGGGAGGGGGGCATGATGCCCCCCCCCCCCGGCCTTTTTAGGGTTAAGTCATTTCAAAGTAAAGATATTGGGAAATGTCAGGTTAATGGCGGCCATTTTGGGAAATGGCTGCTGCTTCGACTTGTTGGCTAGGTTGAGCTTCTTGAATATTTTTCCATTCGATTCCTTGTCCCTAGAATGTATGTTAAGCACTTAAAATCAAAGCTCTATGTTCTTTAAAAGCAGAGACATAGGGAAATATTTGAAAAATGGCCGCCATAGAACTTTCTCCCACCATGATTCCTTAAAGGTAAAGAACAGTTTTGGAAACTCGCCCCCCTCTCAAAAAATGAAATGGAAGCTCTTATTACCAACCATGTGAAAAGAGTATGTTTTGACTAATACGTGAGCATACAAATTTTGCCGAGAAACCGCCTACTAATTGATAGATTTGGTAAATTGAAACTTTACCAAGACTGGGCAAAATTTCTTATCATTTTGATGATTCAAGAACCTTGCAGTACACACCAATACTTATATGCTAGATGATCAACCTTTTCTGATCGATTCCACAACGTTTCTTTCACAATGCAATCGAAAGACCATATCTGGTCTTAATCTTTAAAAGTTTTGAGGACATATTTCTGTGTATATAACAGTTGACAGACTTTCTGTTGCAATTTGTGGGAGGTCATATCAAATAATGCGTGGACTAATATGATTGCAGGGCGCCCTCACGGAGAAAACAACGTTAATAATGTTGACCCCATCGCGTGTAAACCGAACTTTATGTCATCATCATTATGCAAACTAATGATACAAACATCCCTATTAGAAATATCTCATTTCCATCTTGACTGGCCAGGGGTAAATCATGCACTTCAAACGACCGGCCAATTACACACCTTGGAAAAGGTAGCAGTAAGAGGTATTTACATGTACTTCATCATTCTTGTTTCCATTTTTGGTATTGGTATAGACCTTCTCTCTGGAAATAACTAGATAAAGTTTGTAGTAAATCAGTGTCGTAGCTCCAAGCAAAGGGAGAGATGGTAAAGGGCACGATTATTTCTCCAATTGTATTGAGAGAAAGAGAGAGAGATAGAGAGAGAGAGAGAAAGGAGGAATGGACGGGTTGGCCCGGGGTTCAATTTCTATTTTCTTTCAAATGATTCAACCTGGTTCTGATGAATTTATTCGTCATGTGATTGCCATGTGACGGTACGTACAAATAGTTCCACAATGTCGGTTATTGTCATCAAAATATTTTCAAATAGCATTGAAATGACGATGAACAAATAAGAATAATGATACATCGTGGGTAATCGTGAGAATATTCTTCCATCTCTCTCTCTCTGCTAAATCACCCGAACAGTAGAATCAACAGAGTACAATCAACTGTGACCCGAATCATTGTGAGTCATAGCTAAAAGAGTAAATTGCCACATCATGGTTGTACTAAAGAGTAGCAATTGTGACCGACTGTTGCTTACATTCAGCAACCATGATAATGACCAGTTAGATATATTTGCAAGTGAATGTGAAATCGCACTATCTTTAATGAATTACACCAGAAGGTTATCGTGACTACAATCTTTTTTTAAATCAAGTAGCAAAACTGAGGGTCCAATTTTAACTTCAGTTATTGGTTACCAAAATAGAGTTTGCTTTATATTCTGCCCCAAGTAATCAGCATATTTATGCATTTTGCTTCATAAGATATATATAACTAGCGTTTCCTTCTTTATAATTGTGTCCAGGGTTTTATATTATTATTTTGTTTATTGTAAGACTTACTGTCTGGAATAAGCTAGATAATGTTGTCAATTAGTGGCGTAGCTTTAGGGGGAGAAGTAAGAGGGCACGTCTATTTCTCCGATCGTACTGCGAGAGAGAAAGAGAGGGAGAAAGAAAGAGATAGATAGAGAGAGAGAGAGAGAGAGAGAGGGGGTGAGAGGGGGGGGGGGGTGTTTGACCTGGGGTTCAAATTCAGTTGTCTTTCATATTATTAAGCCAGGTACTGATTAATTTATCTGCCAGGTGACCGTTCCATATAAATAGTACCGCCATGTTTATTGTCATCAAAGTATTCAAATAGCATTGAAGAAACGATGAACAAATAAAAGAAATAACACATCGTCATTCACTTCTATCCCTCTCTGCTACATCCTCTGAACAGTGGAGTCAACCAAGCGGAATCAGCTGTAAAACGAATTGTGAGTCATACTTCAAACAGGAAATTGACACGTCATGGTTGATTGTTGTATCAAAGAGCTAACAATAGCTGCTTAAATTCAGCAACAAATGTTGCTAATGCTTTCCCCTAAAATTTACCATTAGACATAAAGCTAGTTTTAAAAACTAACCGACAAAAACTGATATTCTCAACCACTGCCATGACGTCATTTTCCATAGATCTTTTCTGCTGCATCCAAAACGGGAGCAAGTTTGTCGAATTAGTAGGTATCAATATAAGTAAGAGATCAATTGAAAAAGAGAGATAATACTAGAGTGAGATAGAAATTACATGAGCGAGTGGGAGAGCAAAAATAAAATTAATAAAAGAGTGGGTGAGAGCGAAAGAGTGATTAAGTGATATTAGTGTTTGAGCGAATGTGAGTTAGAGAGAGGGGGAGAAAGAGAGTTAGTTACTATGAGGGAAATTAAAAATATTAACTGAAAGAGAGGGGGAGAGAGAGAGAGACAGACAGAAAGAAAAATAATGAATGATTGGATGGCTGAAGGAGGGATAAAGAGATAGTTAAACTGTCATTGGGTTCCATTTTTTGTATGCCAAAAGCGAAAGAAATCTACATATGTCATGTCTCGAATAGTTATGAAATGACTGTCAATATAACGATATTGTCGCTAACCTCACTACACTGAACAAGGAAATCAATTATGCGTGACAATTTTAAAGAGCTATTCTTTTCAGGGGACATTTCAGCTTTCGTATTCGTATAACTCCTTGTTTCTCGCCCCCGCAAGCATTTTTTGGGGCGCCCACCTTCTTTTTTTGTATTGTTATTTGGTAACAAATTAATTCTGTGATATTTTAGGATTAGATGTAAAACAAATTTAAGAAAAAAGGTATAATATCGATAATTTTGATAAATATTTCAAAGTTCATTTTACGTATCAAACTACAATTTTGTGAATGTATTTAAGTTTTCAAGTGTCAAGTTTATTTGTTTCCTCTTTATCAAAACATAAGAGGACACATTTTTTTGTCCCGAAATTTGAAAATTTGACCGATCGACATTTCGTTCCGTGGGGGGGGGGGGGGGGGGGGGGGATAAGGTCACCTTCTTTTAGGTCACCCATTAGCATTATTTTTATTATTTTTATTATTTATATAAAACATTTATAAAAACAAATGAGGGGGGGGGGGGGTTACCTCCAAAACACACCAACAAAAAATAATTGAGGGGGTTCGCCCCCCCCCCCTGTGTACGCACCAGGCAACAGGAACCCTCCAATAAACTACCCCCCCCCCCCCCCTTCCCTTCCCCGCTTAGCTGGTGGTTATAGGGTTGCTTGGATACGGTTTAAAACCAATATATACTCATTTGACCGAAAAAGATATCACGTGAAAAGATTTACCATGAATCGAATATGCTAATTACGAACAACGTAATCGATATCACATGACGACCTTGGAATCAATTACAACGTTGTATCTATCATATAACTATCTAGTAAACTCTACAGCGCTGTGATGAACAATCAAAAACGATGGGGGAAAAATCTCCCAACAGTGGCATTTTACGGACCTACAATTATATATTGCTCAAAAGCTTCTGAACAAATTGGGTCATCAACAAAATTGTTAAGACGGCTTTAGATGAGGTTTTTATTATATCATGTTTTAGGTGGTTCCAAAGCTTTGGGGCAGCACAACTGAAAGCGCATTATCGAGGTATAACTTTAGAAGTGCATGTCGTAAGTTATTTCAATATGGATGTGTTTATTTAGATAACATTTCAGACAACTAGTTAAACGAGCAAAACTTTTCTAAATACAATATCATGCTTTACTGGCAACCAATGTAACCGGGGGCGGCCTAGTAACTTACAAAGTAGGGGGGGGGGGGGGCTCCAAGAAAAAAGGGCACCTACAAAGGGAAATCTCTATCAAAGCGAAAATATACAATTTTTAGACATTGGTGTATACCCCTACATTGTGATTACATCATCGGGGATGATTTCAATATGTGTTTCATTTCATACACCATACAAGATATTGCTTAAGCATCACACTTTGCAGTCGGGTGTAATGGTCTGAAAAAAGTATTTGTGTAGCGTGCGAGCTTTAGGGGAAATTGCTCTTAGTCGCTTGAAGTCAGGGGCGCATTTACTGATGAGAGGAAAAGGGGACATTTATCAGAAAAGAGAAGGAGCACGTGTCAAAGTTTAAACAAATATATATCAGAGGGTTAAAATGGGGCACTTCTTCCACCTTCAAAAAGAGGCGCTCACCAGGGATTTAAGAAAGAAACTGATGAGAACAGGAAATGGTATTTGTCGACGGAAAAGGGGGGCCCCATCAAATTTTGATAGATGCATTTATAAGAGGTGAAAAGGGGCACTTATGAAACGGGGATAGGTCCCTTATTAGTAAGAAAAAATGGGCATGTATCATTGTTAAAAGGGAAAATATCAGAGGTGAAAAGGTGCATATATCACACCTGAAAAGGGGCCATGAGTAGATATGAAAAGAGGCATTTAATATGTGAATGGAAAAAGGGCATTTATAATAAAGGAAAATTTGCATTAGTCGAAAGAAAAATTGGCACCGCTCAGATTTCAAAGGGGCATTCATCGGAGGTGAAAGGGGCACGTATCTGAAGTGAAAAGGAATGACTTCTCGTACCTGAAAAGGGTCATTTATCAGAGATTAGAAGGGGAAGGGGCTCTTTTTATTAAATGGCGGTACTTATCATTAGGAAAAGGGGCAATTATTAGAAAGGAAAAGGGGCACTTGGGAAATTATATTTCTTTTATCCAAGTTAAAAAGGGGTAGTTATTAAAAGGGGAAGGGGCACTTCTTACAAAGTAAAAGAGGCACCTCTCAGATTTGAATATGGCAATTATCAGAGGTGAAGGGATACTTATCATGCCTGCAAAGGGGCATTTACTAGAGATTAAAAAGGGCACTTATGAGAATGGAAAATGGACACTTATTGCAAAGGAAAATGGGAACTCGTCGATGTAAAAGGGGCACGTTTCAAAAGAAAAGGGGCACTTATCAGAGGTGAAAAGGGGAAGGCGCACTTTTAAAAATTTAGAGGGGCACTTGTCAAAGTAAAAGGGGCACTTTGTCTATGTAAAAACGGGCTCTTCTTACAAAGTTTAAGGGGCAATTTCGGGTACTTAACAAAATGTGGGGCACCGCCGCCTCTGAATGTAACTTAATGAAAACGGGTGTAATATGGGAACATTTTTAAGAAATGCAAAGGACACAAGTCTTGCAGAGGCATTCTGAACACGATGCATCATCATTATGTGTGAATCTGACAAACTAATCGTAATAATTAACAGCTTATTTTTTTCATATTTTCGGGGCGTACTACATTTAATATGTGGTTATGAATTCATCATAACATATTTTTGGGGTGAGATAACTGTCAATTAAAAGTTCAAGATGAGATGCGGATTTGGGGTAGTTCTCCTCTTTCAAGTCAAGTCCTTTTTTTGTGAGGGTATAGAAACTATATGGCAAGTGCTAATGTGATGAGTTTAATACTGCATATGTAGGTCTACCGTTAGGCGCCGAATGGTATAGAGTGCGGATTTAGTCAAGATAATTTGTTACTTTTTCGCTGATAAATATTTTCAAACAGCATGAGTTCTAACAATAACACCACCAAACATATAAAACTTGACCACTTTACATGTATATGGACATAAAGAATACATTTTCCTTCACTTTTTTCTGATTTGTTATGCTTTGGTTTCCCCACATTCAATAAAACACAACCGCCTCCCCAAAACCACATGTACAAACCAACACTCACAACACACACACATTGACTAACAATAACAAAGCCCTCTAAATTGAGGTAAAAAGGGGCACTTCTTTTACCCACAATATATCATATTAAAAACAGTATGAAATACTCACTTTATTTGTATAATCAATCAGTAGGCCTTTACGTGCAGGTCAATGACGTCATTCACTGCCTACTTTAGGTACAGGATGAGTTGTTTCGACGTAAAGTTAGTTGAGTAATAAATGAACTATACACAATTGGTTAGGACTTCTAAGGATGATGTCCGTGGTAATAATCCATGAACTTAGACAAGAGTCTTTCGAATCACTATTCCAGCCAAATGTTTAAGTGCACGATTTTGCTTGCATTGAAATCTCGTCATTCCAAATGCGATGTAACCTGCTTTAGTTAAGTAAGTATGACAGTTATCAAAAGTCGACTCCCTGTTTCGAAGAGACCGACATGAAGCAGCGAACGAGGAAGTAATAACATCCAGCGTCAACAAGTCTAGTGGAATGCGATCAAGTTGAGGAAAATAAATATCAATTTTGACAATACCTCGCTCGAATGAATAAACATTATGAAGATAATTATTCGTATCGGGTTTCGTCGTTGCACTGCAGGGGTGGCGGAGAGTCTTTCAGATTATGGGTGCACCAAAAAAAGAGCACTTAAAAAAAAAAAGAGGGAACCTACAAATGGTAACCTCAACATATGTCAACGTATGTTCTAGGACACCTACCCCATGGACAACCATCCTCCGGATAACCACCCCTAGGATAACCACCGTTTAGGACGAATACACCCTAGGGCAACCACCCTCCAGGAAAACTACCTTCCAGACAACTACCCCCCAGACAACGACCCTTAGGACAACCACCCTCTAGGACAACTACCCCCGAACAACCACCCGCAGGTAACTACCCCCTTCGACAACCATCCTCTAGGACAACTACCCTCGGACAACTATCTTAGGGGGTATATGTCTGGGGGTAGTTGTCCGGGTGTAGGTGCTCGGATACGCTCAACGTAGTTTAAATTTAAAGGGTAAATATTTAATGTAAACAAGACACACCTCTTATAAGAAAACGACTTAAATAGAGAAATGAAATTTGATAGTGTTGAAGACGAGCACGATTATATTCTAAACAGGGGCCCAGTTCGTATTTTAAGGGCGTTGTGCATTATGCCTCCTTGGCTATCTTCGTGGCTGTAGAAAAAAAAGTACATTTTACCACACAAAGCTACTCCAATTCTTTGAAACTAGATATGGCTCTTTTTATATATGAGCTCCAAAGCACACGTTTTGTAAGTGACAGTGGGAAATATAGAGAAAAATACACTATAAAAGTTGAATCCAGCCTTTTGAAAGTTACAATCTGACATTTTGAAAGAGTGGGCACTCGTCGGCCCTTTTAAGTTGGGATTTAACATTTCAGTTTTTAGAGTGTAAACCTAACATTATTTCTTTGTCAATATGCAAACGAAAAATGAAAACATCCATATTAAAAATATCTTTTTTAATCATGGCTCTTATAAATCATGCACTGCACCCAGGCTATCACAAACCTGAGAAAAAGTAGCCATGACAGTAATTACTTAATCATTCTTGTTTCTAGTTTATTTTTTTTGTAATGGTAAGACCCATTCTCTGGAATAGGATAGAGAAAGTTGGAAGTCAGTGGCGTACAAATGTAGTTCCAAAGGAGGGGGGGGGTGCATGTGCATTTCTTTAATCGTATTGCGAGAGAAAGAGAGAGAGAGAGAGAGGGGGAAGGGAGAGAGAGAGGGAGAAAGAGGGGGCGGGGTAAGTGTATGGTATAAATGTATCTGTTATGCGACTGTCATGGGACGGTACGTAAAAATAGCACCACAATGTCGTTTATTGTCATCAAAATATTTCAAATATCATTGAAATGACGATGAACAAATACGAATAATAACACATCGTGGGTAGTACACCGGAACCATGCACGATAAGCTCGATAGGGGCGAATGGAGAGAGAGGTTTAACTGAGTGTGTGCGTCAATGGAAAAGAGACAGAGGGAGAGAGAGAGAGAGAGCAAAACGGGAGTGAGTGATTTTTTTCCTCTCAATTATTAGGTATAAATAACAGCAAGAGATAAATTGTGAGACAGAGACTGAGATAGAAAAATGAATAAGTGAGTGGGTGAGAGCGAGAGAGTGATTTACGTGATACAGTATTTCAAATAAGGTAAGCGGAGGGGGGAAGAGAGATACTAAGAGGGAACTGAAATATTAAGTGAGAGAGAAAGAGATAGAAGGGCAGGGAGACAGACACAGAGGAAAACAAATGACTGATCGGATTGCTGAAGGAGGGAGAGAGAGGTAGAGAGAGAGAGAAGGGCAAGGAGACAGACAGACAGAACAAACATGACTGATTGGATGGCTGAAGAAGAAAGAGAGAAAGAAAGAGAGAGAGAGAGAGAGAGACAAGGACAAGGAGACAGACAGACAGAACAAACATGACTGATTGGATGGCTGAAGAAGGGAGAGAGAGAGGTAGAGAGAGAGAGAGAAGGGCTGGGAGTGGGAGACAGAGAGGAAACACTTGACTGATTGGATGGTTGAAGGAGGGAGAGAGAGGTAGAGAGAGAGAGAACGGCTGGGAGTGGGTGACAGACACACACAGAGAGAGAGAGAGAGAGAGAGAGAGAGAGAGAGGAAAAAAAAACATGACTGATTGGATGGCTCAAGAAGGGGCAGGGAGATAGGATAATTGTCATTGGGTACCAGTTATTCTGTATAACAAAAGCGAAAGATATAGAAATATGTCATGTCTGGAATAGTTATGAAAACGAGTTTCAATATAAAAATTGTATCGCTACCTCACTACAATACACAAGGAATCCATTATGCGTGAACCATTCAAAGAAATATTCTTTTCAGGGGACATGCACTGCTGCTTTTGTATTCTTCCACACTAAGGCCAAGTAAAAATTATTCCTAGTTTCTCTTTCCCGCAAGCATTCTTTTGGCGCCCTTCTTTTTTTGATCTTTTCTCTGGTTATGTGATATGTTTAGCTTCAGATACAAATTTAATTCGGTGATATCTTAGATGTAGATCTAAAATAAATGTGTAGTAACGGGGAACTTCATTAAGGTCTCAACACGTGCATGAAAGTTTATCACGGTATCTTGAGTGATCAGTCCCATCTGTGTCAAATGGTGTAGTGTCAAGTAGATCAGTCCCATCTGTGTCAAATGGTGTAGTGTCAGGTAGATCAGTCCCATCTGTGTCAAATGGTGTAGTGTCACGTAGATCAGTCCCATCTGTGTCAAATGGTGTAGTGTCAATTAGATCAGTCCCATCTGTGTCAAATGGTGTAGTGTCAGGTAGATCAGTCCCATCTGAGTCGAATGGTGAAGTGTCAAGTAGATCTCTTAGATCTCCATACTGAACCTTGTCCATAACTATTATTATATACTTATTATTATTTGGCCTGGGGGGGGGGGGGTGGGTAATTTTGTCTAGATCGAGTATTGAACGTGTTTCTACCGTACAACTGGCGTAGTATAGGCGTTTTTTTTTTCAAGTGGTAAGCATGCAAAGTAATATTAAAGTTATTTAGAAGTAACGTCACGTTATCTTCGTCAACACGCCGAGCGCGCTGCGCATAGTTTTCTCATAAGCTACTCATACGTTGGGCATAGGTCGAGAACGCTGGACATGCGCTGGCCATACGCTGAGATTCGCTGTCATACGGTGTCATAATTTAGTGATAGGTTACTATTGGTTAGACATACGATATGTAAACCTTTTCAATACGTTATGCAAACGCCCAAATTATTCAGGCTGCAGAATTGTCGATGTTTTGGGGGCGTATGCCGACGTTTTGACATTATTTCATGAGTTTCCATACGCTAGCTATACGTTTTTCTAAAACGTCATAGTGTGACCGGGTCATAATAAAGGAAAATGGGTGCGTGTCAACGTGAAAAGGGGCACTTATCGGAATGGGAAAGGGGTACTTATTATGAAAGAAAGGGGGCACTTGTTGAAGGAAAAGGAGCACCTATAAGATTTCAATGAGGGCATTATTTTATCGGAGGTGAAACGGAGCATTTATGAGAAGGGGAAAGGGACCTTATTTAAAAAAAGGAGGGCACTAATCACAGGAAAAAGAGGGTACATGTCAAAATAAAAGGGGCACTTATCAGAGGTGAAAAGGGGCACTTAATGGAAGGGGAAGGGGTACCTCTTTCAAGTAAAAGGGGAACCTCTCAGAACCGAATAGAGGCATTTATCAGAGGTAAAAGCGGCACGTATCAGAGATGGTTAGTGGCATTTATAAGAATGTTGAACGTGCACAAATAACAAGGGAAAAGGGACACTTTTCCTCAGCACAAAATAATGTATGACCTATGGGGTACCCTTTTTTTATCCCCCCCCCCCCCCCCTCGAAGTGCCGGATCTGAAGTAATAGCACACAGCGTCAGCGAGTCTAGTTGAACGTGATCAAAATAAGAACAAAATCAATTTAAAAATGCCTCACTCACACGTCATGAATTAACATTATAGATATGTTCATTCTTGACGGGTTTCAATGTTGCACGGCAGGGGCGTCGGAGTCTTTAAAAGAGAAAGGGCACCGAGTGCAAAGAGAAGAGAACACCTACAAAGGGTAACCGTGAAGCGGAAATAAATATTATAGATATGAGTATTCTTGACGGGTTTCAATGTTGCACGGCAGGGGCGATGGAGTCTTTAAAAGAGAAAGGACACCGAGTGCAAAGAGAAGGGAGCACCTACAAAGGATAACCGGGAAGCGGAAATAAATATTATAGATATGAGTATTCTTGACGGGTTTCAATGTTGCACGGCAGGGGCGGTGGAGTCTTTAAAAGAGAAAGGACACCGAGTGCAAAGAGAAGGGAGCACCTACAAAGGATAACCGGGAAGCGGAACGAAAACAAGTGGTAGACATTAGTATACGACCCCTGCCTTGTATCAGGGATGACCTTCAACATTTTTTCTTTACTGTTTGAGCACCATACTTTGCAGATGTTTTGGATTGTCTGACGATTAAAGACAATGCAGAAAACCTTTCGATAAAATTATGCATCTTTTTAACATGAATGACATTGGTAATGTTAATGCAGATGCCTTGAGTTTAAAAACCCCTTCATATTGGTTAAATCTATATATTCTTGAACAAAGGGCAATTGGTTACCTTGGTACTCTATGAAAGTAAAAAGGGCAAGGGGTTAAAACGATGAGAGGTTGCAAGGTGCCTACTTTAGTAGGTGACTGTGATCGTAGTTTAAAGAGGCAAACGTTTAGTGCGAAAAAGGCACACTTCATAATCTAATAAGAAGGGGCAAACGTTTAGTGCGAAAAGGGCACACTTCATAATCTAATAAGAAGAGGCAAAAGTTTAGTGCGAAAAGGGCACACTTCATAATCTAATAAGAAGAGGCAAACGTTTAGTGCGAAAAGGGCACACTTCATAATCTAACAAGAAGGGGGAAACAGGCATTTATTACAAAGGAAACGGGGCATTTTTTATTGCCAAAATAAAAGGGGCAGTTATATCAGAGGTAAAAAGCGGCACTTCTCATACCTAAAACAATATAATATAAAACAGTATGAACTACTCACATTATTTGTATAATCAATCAGTAGGACTTTAAGTGTAGGTCAATGACGTCATTCACCGCCTTTAATTTAGGTGCATGATGACCTGTTCGATGTCAAGATACTTGAGTAACAAATGAACAACTGGTTAGGACTTCTAAGGATGTTGTCCATACAAATATTCCGTGTACTAAATTCCCGCTTGTGTAAACTGTGAGAATAAAGAAAACTGAAACAAGAGTCTTTCGAAACACAATTCCAGCCTTATTCTGGTGTGTCCGGATTTCGCTTACATTTAAATATCCTCATTCGCCGAATGCCTTATAACTCGCTTGAGTTAAGAAAGAATTAAAGTTCTCAAAATTCGATTCCTTGTTCAGAAGAGACCGACAGCCAGCATCCTACGAAGAAGTAATTACCTACAGCGTCGACAAGTATATTTGAATGCGATCAAATTGAGGACTAAATATTAAATTAATTTAAAAATGCCTCCCTCGTATGGATTAAAATTAAATAGATATGTATCTCCGACGGGTTTCAATGTTACACTGTAAGGGTCCAGGGTCGGAACCCCTGTATTTTAGAAATTCATAATTGTTGTCAAGATAGCTGTCTTGAGCGATAGAAACTCGAATTCATCCCTTAAATTGTGCACTCCCCCTATGGCTTTATTTCGTTGGAAATCAAACCTGTCTCTCACACGCACTCTCTCTCTCTCTCTCTCTCTCAAAGGTTGCACGTACATTTGTGAAAACATGCCTCATATTCAGACGCACTCTCTCTCTCTCTCTCTCTCTCTCTCTCTCTCTCAAAGGTTGCACGTACATTTGTGAAAACATGCCTCATATTCACACACTCTCTCTCTCTCTCTCAAAGGTTACACGATGTTGAGTGAAAACATGTCCATCCACACAATCAGACAATAAGGAAGTGTCAATCGCTGGCCTCTTTACGAACTTCTGTGATATGTATCCCGTATTAGAAATTGTCGTGTCGAGACGCGAGTTTTTGTAGATTTGCGGTAGCTTTTTTTTTAGAAATTAGTGCAACGGGGGGGGGGGGGGGGGGGTTAGGCCAAGTGAAAATGTAATGTGCATAGAAAAACGCCATCATGTGTCCAGATCCACATAGTATTCGTAGCGTCAGTGTCAATGGGTCGAACCCCCCCCCCCCCCTTAACTTAACCAAAAACAATGATAACTGTGTATTAAACTGTTACTTGATTTAAAAAGAATTTATCATGCACTGCTTGTTATGGTCTCCACTGTAGTACATGTAGATACCAGGAAAACATCACTTACCGGGGTTCAAAATAGCACCCCCCAAAAAATAGCATAACTTGTTACTTTTCAAATTTACTTTTCTCTCCTTCAGTTCTGGTCTTTCCTCTCTATTTCTATTTCACTCCCATCCCCTCTCTCTCATCTCCCTGTCTGTCTGTCTCTCTCTGCTCTCTCTGCCTCTTCCTCTTTCTCCCTTCGTCTCTTCCTCCTCCTCTCTGTTTATCTCTCTCACTTTTTGTCTCTCCCTCGTCCTCTCCACCTCTTTCTCTTCTGATGATGTTTCACAGTACAACATTCTTTAATTATCTGCCATTCTTACTGTGACCAATAATATCTAATGATTTCCATTTTGTTCATGTGCAATATGCTTATACGTGTACTGTATTAATGTCACACTTGTGATTACCACACTGCCAGTATTCCAATTTTAATACTTTTTAATACTTGTTAATATTTATTACACCATCTGAATGAATGTTGTATTGCATTATATAACAGTTTTTCCAACGTTATAGTTAATTGAAATCCGTATCTGTATACATTTTATTTTATTTGTTTTGATTTAAACATTTACTAAATTTTGCTAGCAATCAATCATATCGTTTTTTTTTTTTTTTGATACCGCTTTGATGTTTTGATGTAAACATTTATTCATTTTGTTATATATATATATATTTATTTTTTCCCATGTGCTATGTTTTCTTTATATATATATATATACATATATGTTTTGTAATGCTTTTTTTTATATATTTGTATGTTTGATCAGGGAGACTTGCATTTTTAGTCTTTGGACTTTTTGACAAGTCGTGAATAAAACCTCATTTGAATCTTGAATGAATATTGAGTTTCTTCAACCCCCCCCCCCCCTCCCTCCGCCCCCATCCCAATATATCTATTCTTCTAGATTCACTCTGTAGAGAAATGAATGTGTGATGAATTGTGAATGAACATTGTAAAGCGTGTTCACTAATCACATAACATAAACTCTCTTTTTATTTTAGATACGAGGAAACAACGTTGCACTGATAATAAAATACATGGAAGAAAATATTCCCTTTTCGTTATGTTTATTGGGTACTGATGAAGCTGATCGTACACTTGCAAAGTGTAGTCAAGCACAAGTCGATGACTCAGAATAAAAAAGCATAAATGGTAAATGTAAATATTGCGCGGAGTTACATTGGCCAATAGTAAATGAAATGCATGGTCATAATATATGCGAAGGATGGACATGATAAATGCAATAAATAAATAGAGCTTACGACAGAGTGGAAATGGTGCCGAAAGTCCAATAAAGATGGTGAGGGTGGAGAACGAAGGAAGGGGCTCACGCGATGAAGATGCGGAGGCTTAATGGCGGAGATGTAGCTTCGTTGTCGAGGTTGAAGAGCCGTGAAGCAATCTCTACGCTGACGCTCATGATGAAGATGATGAAGAAGCTCTCAGGCGAAAAGAGAAGAGAAGAAATGTGGCGCTCGATGACGAAGTAGTGAATCGCTAGATGTCGGAGGCCAAGGTTGAAAGTGATGAAAAAAAAGTCGGTGCCGATGCAAAGCAGTAAGTCGCTCGATAAGTCGGAACTTTGTTTGATGTGAAGTTCATCAGAGCTGCGGTGAATCGAACTCGATGAACTGGCAGACGAACTACGGTGAGTCGAGCTCGTGTGTGGAAAGAGTTACCGGAACGAAGAAACTGGCAGCTCCCAGCGGATAATGAGGCGCCATGTCGGGTCCTGATTTAAACGTTCCACTGGAAGGCTGCCAGCCCGTTGAAGACGGCTAGAGAAAGAGTAGATGGCCGTAACATAGGCGAAAGGCACAGAAGAATAAAGCCCGGAGAGGAAATCATGGAGACGTCTTGACTCGACCGACCAAGGTGGAAGCGGGAGTGCAGAAAAACCTCGTGGCGTCGAAAAACACGGGTGAACGAGTGCGCGGAAGCATGATGCATGATTGGAAGGAATGATTACTATATGCATTGTATCTTTATGTCTTTGCCATTTTTCTATTTTCCTTCTATAGAACACATACACATTTGTATTTATAACAATTTTTCCTTAAAGAATCATTTGTTTCCAGCCTCCCCTTTTTTGTATCGTTGTTACGTCGCATAAAAATCAACTTCATATCATATTTAAATCATTAAATGAGTAAGATGTGTACTGTATCTGTGTGAATAACAAATGAAGCATTCTACTTCATCTATAGGGCAATTCCAATACATGATACAAGTGCCACCATAAATATATGATAGAAACAACTCGTATACACTCCTAACATTATCAATCAAAGATTTTGTGTAAAATGCTTATAAATAAATAATTAAATAATGCAAATTAATAAAGTTACTTGAGTTTCGTATGCAGCTGTAAAGATTCACATAATGGAATTATCACTTACAAAAGCGATCACTATTATTATTATTCTTCCAACACATATATGCATCTTTTTTATGAACTTCGTGAATTCTTTCGTCACACAAACCTATGTACAATAAATAGTGCTATTCTAGTAGCAATCCAAGATGTACTTGTCGAAATAATGAATGATATAATGTGTGTACGTATATAAATTTATACATATAAAGAACATGTAATACAAAAGTTGGTTTATAATAAAGATATGTACATTTTTACAACAAGTACATTAATTAGCTTCATGCATTCCATGGGACTCATTGGGTATATGTCTCACATTTAAATGGTGATGTGAAGTACTGACATAAATTGAATTATTTTGATATAAATGCTCCGAAAATATAATGAATAATACCAAATGTAATACAAGTCCATTAAGAAATAGATCGTTGTATTATGATATTATCCTAATCGAACAAAACCGAGTAAAATGAGACAAAACCTGGAAGGCCTGTTGCCCGAAAATATACTACATGCATTATTTCACGGTCTGTTTCCTTTTCCTTCATCTCTCCCCCCCCCCCATCGAACGGGGGGTGGGGGAGGGGGGGGGGGGTACTCAGAATTGAGGGTGTGTAAATTAACATATGTTTAAAGATCCACAATAGCTGTATTAAAGCATGCATTTTCTGCAGTATTTCGCCAACAAAATCATCCCATATACAAGTATCATTAATGCTAAATATATTACTCATTGCGGATATAGTATCGAAAATAATATCGCTAGGAAGATAGCATTCTTAGACACTCGAGTTCATAGACACGACAACCATAGGCTCTCCACCTCAGTCTATAGGAAGCCTACCCACACAGACCAGTACATAGCGTTTGACTCTCACCATCCCATATCGGTGAAGAGAGGTCTAGTGAAATGTCTATTAATTTTGACAGAGCTTCACGCATTGTGACAAGTCCACAACAGCCATGCAAAGAACGGACCCGTGTTCGCAGTGCCCTGAGTCTCAACGGTTACCCACGCCGTTTTATACACAATACCAAGAATAGATCGTCGGAACCCAGGGATCAGAAGGTATACAAGACTTTTACAGTCTTGCCGTACATTGATGGGGTCTCCCAACAACTCAACCGCCGCCTAGAGAGCCATGGCATTCGAACGGTTTTCAGATCAGATACCACCCTACGTCAACAACTTACACGCCCCAAGGATCCAATTCCTCCACATAGACGGGACGGCATTGTGTACAACATCCCTTGTAAAGGATGTGATAGATCCTACATCGGTGAAACTGCCCGTCCGATAAAAGAAAGAATCACTGAGCATAAGAAGGACGTCAGACTCCGTCGAACTGACAACTCAGCCGTAGCCGAACATGCTTGGGATAACCAGCATCAACCAGACTGGGACGGGGTTCAGTGCCTTTCCCAGGAACGGCATAGAGACAACGGGATCGATATCCCCGAATTTTGGATGCGGACGATACGCCGCCATGACACTCGCCGTCCTGCCAGCCAACACCGGTCGATTCCATTCAGCAGACGGTCCGAGCCAGTTGATTGGTTGAGTACCGTATGCGTCGGCCAATAGGCCTGGTGCATTAGCCGAACCAGCGGCCGAATCCAGCGGCCTGGTGATTGGTCGATCACCGTGTGCGTCGACCAATAGGCATTGTGCGTTATTGTTCCAATTATCGATCGAATTATGGACCGCTCCGCCGGTCCTCCCGTAGAGTATAAAAGACCCTTGCTTACAGTAGTTATTATCACCAGATGAAGTATTGCAGATGCACACGAAACGTCTTGAACTTTTAGATTCCTTATTGACCACATTGCGAGACAAACGAATATCACTAGCGATATTATTTTCGATACAAGTATCAGGTTTGTACAAAGATTAGATAAATAGTTTCATTGCATATTTAAGTTATTTTCAAAATTGAAATAACTTTCCCAAAAATTGGAATAGGTAAACAAAAACAAAACAAAAAAAATAATGAATAAAACGTATACCTTAATCCCAAATTCGTATGTTTCCAAAAATTTCCCAAACAGCTGTTTTTTTTTATAAATCTAAATCGTCGATCATCATTACACTTGATTCATTAAAAGTGCAAACAACACATTTGTACATAAATGTTTCTATATCTAAATGTAAAACAACATGCTGCTTAGATAATTTGAAAAACTGTAATAAGGAGTGAAATTAATCCAAGTACGATGATGGAAATGAGGCAAGAGTTACAATTAATAACATAATTACCAATGACAATGCATAAAGCTGGTTAATAGCAGGGGCCTACATTATCTAAACATGAAGATGAAATAAATTGAACTTCATTTCTCCTGGAAGTTAACATATTGACTACTGATGTAACATATTCCCCATAGCTTTAATACAAAAATAGCCCGGTTCCAGTAGGAAATGGGTTAACGAATACAAGGCAGTAGATCAGGTATATATCAGGTATGAAACAATGCAGCATGTCAACTTGACCGAGTAGTGTGTAGTCATCACTGGAACTCATCAAATGTGAGCAAAAATAATGATGTCAGGTACAAGGCAATGCACTATGTCAGCTGCAGCTGCACTCTGGCTCAATCAGTATGGGTAATGCAGTACTCCTGATGAAACAAACCATCCTGAACGAGAAAACATAATGAATTACGATAAGAAGAATAATATTCAACGACATAGAAGCGCATTGTTTACATATTCATTGGATTATACATACAAATGATGAAATATTCTTTTTACCTCAGGGTTATGGTAAGATCAACAGTTTAGGTGTCTTTATACAGGCGGTTGTTCCACTGACCACCTTGATAAATGTCAGTGTTATTAAAGAATTCCTGCTTCTGTTTCCTATTCGTGTCTAGGTAAATATGTATATTATTGTAAAATCTTTCCCAAATGCATCATCGAATTCAATTACCCTCTAGCTGGGAACTGTTGAATAAAGATGAAACGGAAAAGAGTACAACGGGTAACCTCCTTTCCAGGTTATCATGATTTTTTCATTCGCTGGACCTGAGTCATAATGGGCCGATAGTAGGAGTCCTGTTACAAAAAGCAGAAAATGACTTATTAGCTATGTGGAACCCTAATTTTGCTATCAGCATACAACATGAAGCTTAACTAATAAACATTAGTAACGTCATTCCGAAAAGAAAGAAAGCAATTCCTAGACATCATTACATCAACAAAAAAGCTAATTTACTATTTCAAGTCCCTTCGAATTCGTCGGCGAGGGGATAATAATTTACACTGTAATTATTATTAGCCCGTCATTGTATTCAATTGCTAATCCGACCATGAAAGTGCACACGCTCCGCTCCATGGGCCCACAGGGAGAATTCCAGCTCAGGCGCCATTTTACAAGCTCACACAAGCTTCAACTACATTCACATTCGCTGTATACGGGCTTGCCCGGGTAACCCATTTAACACATAGGTGGAGAGTGACAAATGTAGATTACTGCGGGACTCGAACCGCGAACCATGTGATCCAAAGTTCGTTGCCGTATACACTAGATCGCTACACCTCTCGTCTTTCTCCCTCTCTCTCTCTGCATGGAAGATTCGTGAACTTCGATGATCCGTATTTACCGTCATGGTCGCAAAATAAACAAGTCAACGCAACGGGTAGCATCCCCTCGCAGGGGACAACAGGCCTATAAACGTCAGAACAAGACTTAGTTACCTCTATTAGACTATACTCTTATATTACTTGGCAAGAAAGTTAACAAAATTATAAATAATTAATAACATAGCGAACTATTTATTCCTATGATATGCTAAAACCTCTTAATACCTTCAACTTCTCTCTCTCTCTCTCTCTCTCTCTATCTCGAGTTTTCTCCCTCGTCGCTTTCTTCTTGGTCTCATCCTATTCCTTTGCCAGTTTCCCTCTTTCCGCTTCTATCATTCCCGTTCTTACTTCACCCTATTATGTTAATTTCATTCCTATTTACTATTTAAGAAGAGTTGCAGTACCTCACCTGTTAAATATATATATATATATGTTTATATATTCTGTGTAAGTAAAGACAGATATGTGATTTATAAGAGCTACGGCCAATGTATTAACCTATGGTGTGTCTACCCTCTCCTATTAACCCTCTTCTACCTTTCTGTCTTTCCAACCCTTTTCCTTTCTCGGTCGCTCTGCTTAGCTTTGTCTCTACTCCTTCATTATTCTCTATTATCTCCTCTGCCTTTTGCTTCCTCTCTTTCTCATTAGTGCTGAAAAATTGACATGGTCTATATATATCTTTTTGACAATTTGCATATATATTTTTTTTAACACGTGCATGATTGTTATTGTTATTCATGTCAATTTAGTTATATGATAATGATCATGGAATGTTCTCAATAAACCTATTAGTCAATCATTCAGTTGTAAAAAGGGCATACATCAGAGATGAAAATGGGCAGTTAGAAAAACGTGAAAAGGGAATTCATAAAAAAGGAAAAGGTCGTTTGTCAAAGTAAAAGGCACCTTGCAAATTTGATGAGGGGGACATAACAAAGGGGAAGGGACATTGATTAAAGAAAAAACAGCGGCACAATACAAATGAAAACTTGTCTTCCGTAAAAGGAAGCGCTTCTGGTGTACTTGAAGAAGAAAAAAAACAGGGGACATTGTACCCCCTCCCCTTGAGCGCCGACTCTGATGCAGATAAAGAACGCTCCAAATAGAGAGAAAGAGACAACCGTAGAGCAACATGGGGGGGGGGGGGCAGTATTAAAAGGCATAAAACATTAAACACAGACATAATCAATGGTACAATTAAGAAATGACTTAAGAGTGGTAGCACAACTGAAAATAACAATTTAATGGAAATAATATGAAAAGTTGAATGAACCGAAACATAGCAAGGTCAAGTGAATGGGCTCCAGTTATAACGTTAGTAGCACCCCCCCCCCCCCCCAAGAAAAGAAAAACGAGCGAACAATGAAGCGATTGAGCAAATAAACTTCTCAATTTCATGCAAGGATAAAGATAATAAAATCATACTTATAATCGTACCATCGAAACAACACCAAAAACAAAGATATATTTGATTAAATATCTGATAGAATGTTGAAGTGCAAATCCAGACAGAGGAAACAAAGTGAATTACGTGTAAAAACGTAATAGGAACACATGGGAGAGAGAACATATAAATTATTTCATTTAGCAACGTTTTGATATTCTTTTGAGCATTTGGAGTCTAGGAAATGGGATAACAATCATCAACAACACTAAATACAGAGACCCGGGACAGAGACAAAAGAGTCCCCGTCCCACGAAGACCAGCCGCGATCTGAGCAATGTCTCTCTCTCTGCACCCATCGATAGTGATATCGATATCTCCCAAGCCAGGAAACTCAAAATATAAAACAGTTTAAAAAACTTACGAATCAGAAGGGGATGATTTTACACGAAAAAAAAAATAACACTAAGGAAACGATAACAAAGAAAATGGGCCAAAAATGGAAAGAAAATTTAGAAATTGAATATTAAAAAAGATAATACAGAACAATATTTGCATAATAGCGGTAACTATACAGATGAAAATAAGAAATAGTGAGAGCGATACTTACATGTTGAACATGCACAGAAAGGTCGCCAGATGATGATGTGTCAAGACCTTTGAGATGAGATTCCAGTCTGCCGCCCTCTTTAGATCCACAGCCCCAAAACCTATGTTCAGAAAACAGAGTGATGGAGGTAAGGGTGCGTTGGGTGTTAGACTAACGAAAAAGAAGCAGAGAGAGAGAGAGAGAGAGAGCGATAAAGGAGGGAGGGGTCATATATATATATATATATATGTATATATATATATAAAGAAAGAGGAATATATATTAGAGAGACATATTAAGAACAGAGAAATTAAGAAAGAGAAACAGACAGAGAATGCGTAAAATAAAGTATTTTCATGTTCGGATTTATATATCAGATTTTTTTTTCTCCCATGAATGATTTAATTTTGTAGGCCTCATTTAATTTGATTAGCGACAAAAGTTACAAATTCCGGGAAGGGGGATGATAAGGGGGGGGGGGGGTCGATTTTAAAAGTGAGATCAGATAAATTTTAAGGGCCTGAAATTGATTTCGATTTAAGGCCGTTTCATCCCCCCCCCCCCCCAAGAAAAAAGTATTAATAATTGTAACTTATGAAAGTGATCTATAACTTTAAGATACATTTTTATCGTTTTTTTTTAATCCCAGAGACTGTTTTTTTCGGTAGTAGAAAAAAACAAAAACGAGTATTTCAGCTTTCCTGCTTTAATTCTCGATTTGAAAGGAACTATACTATATTATTGTATAAGCTGGTCAAATATCAAACTTTAAAAACAAAAACATAACAAAAGAATCCATGATATGATATGTGATATTTCAATTTCCTTTCAGTGTATTTGTACAGGGTTTCCCAGGAAACAGTTTTAATACTGAGAGAGTAAATCTCTTTAAATAAAACGAATTCAAACAAAAACCATACCATTTTTAATCCGATATGTTCAAGCATTGATTTGCTTGAAAGGCGTAAATGAAAGCTAACAATTTTATTATGTATCGGAGAATCGAGATTTTTTTACAAAATTAAAGGCAAATTTGGGGCCATTAATTATCTATTTGTGTATAAATGTGTGCCCTTATTCTATTCACATACTCTCTCTCTCTCTCTCATTAACACACAACCACACTGCTATCACAACTCTTTGCTTTCTGTCCCTTTCAAAGTGATTGTTTTGTTCTTTCACATCCCCCAACAACAGAACTGTTATAATAATAATAATAATAATAATAATAAATAAATAAAGTAAAACAATACAAATAACAACCACTGGCTTCTAACAAAAGCATTGCTAGGTTATTTGATCACTCAAACAAACACACCATCATTAAGTCACATATCATTGCCCATTATCATCATTTTCATAATTACTAGTTATGCGTTAGCGCACAATCTCATCCATTCATTTTTTGCATAACCCATTTTTTCTTATTAAATGCAAACAATACATTACTCAAATATAAAATAACATTTACACAAATTTGTTAAGCTTTAAAGTCTTATAACTATTCTAATGCTTTAATGCAGGAAAATTTACATTTTATAAATGATGAGCAATAGCAATTTTGTTCAAGGGATACAATAAGAACATTTTTAATGACACAAATGAAAGTACTGCTCTTTAAGTGACAACCGGTTGTTAACAATATTGCAGCTAATATATGCCACTGTGTAGTCGAGGTACATTGGTGGAGATTAAAAGAGTAAGATTTGTGGTAAGGATTGTTGTAACTAATATGGTTGTTAATCTACGGGTAATACACTTTGTAATGTAAGGTCATGCGGTCAATTTGTTTCTATCAGCTTTGAGATTTTGTTTAAGGACAACATGAATCCGAGTTGATATATTATTTCCTGCCGGACAAATCTGTTTTCACTGCAATTGCAATGTTCGGTTATTTCTTTTGTTTTTGTTCTTGTGCAATTGCTAAGAATATCCAATTCAGGTATCAACAGGTAATTATCTACCCATATATTTATGCGAACAGAAACTTTACTAAGAGTTCAAAAAAGGCAATGGGCTATGAGCTCATCATTATTGTATATTGCAGGTTTAAATTGAAATCTCCTAAGAGGAATATTGATTTTAAATGATGCATTACTGGAAGGATATGGTTGATGGATGTAGTAAGCTCTGTAGTAAAGTGATGATTTTACGTAGAAGGTCTGTAGCACGTGCCTACGAGAATCTTTCCTTCATTATTAGGCAAATTGATCTGCACCCAAATGATTTCGCATTGTTTACACTAAGTTGCACCTTCAAGATCCAATCTTCGATTTGCATTAATGTTACGTTTGCACGCAAACAAGACCCCACCACCATTTCTGTTACGGTCCTTTCTGAAGACGTTATAAAGGGACTGATCGAGAAGTTCACCATCAAAGATGGCATCACTGAGCCATGTTTCAGTAACACTTAAGATATCTATAATGTCAACAGACATCTTAGTTTGAAGTGCAAGTTCTTTATTACCAAGGTTTCGTGCATTCAGTAGAGCACATTGCATACTCGGTGGCAAATTTTAGTACACAGACTGGAGCACTTTTAATATCTTCAGATGAATTCATTTGAAAATCTGTTTCACTGAAAGTCGTAGTTAAATGAGAAAGCGACCAGTCCACGATCTGTTTTAGCATTGTGGTCCCTCTTGCGTAGAGCTTGAAAAGGGAGCTTGTATCTGTAGGCTGACTGACGTTCCATATGAAGCATAATGTTGCAGAGGATTCAGGCTTTGCAGTCTAGAATTTGGAATTGAAAGTTATGTAATAAAACAATTCATTAAAACTAGTGCAATTTTTCAATTTGTGTATTTCTGGTCATGTCAATTTCTTTGATTGTAAAATAAATATAATTAGAAGGATAACAAATATTCTCTAAAAATATTGATACGAAAGCAGTTTAAGTTAGAGAAAATAATACATAATTGATTTTTAGGCTTTGGAGAAAGAAAGAACAAAAAATAACCATTTGGTTAGAACAAAACAGAGATACACATATACCATAAAGAGAGCAATTCATATTTTTCAGAAAAATAATTGTCACTTTACCTAATCTAATGTGTTCAACTGAACAAAAGTACATTTTCATCAGTGATTCTATTTGTAATTTAAATGTATTTGGGTCAAACCACTATGTCACTAACCACATTGAAAGTTTTAGAAAATGTGATAACTGTATCAATTGGACTATGGAACGTGGGACTTCTTTTTGTATAATACACATGCGTTTTACTCATCTTGATTTTGATTTTGATCCCAAATATTTCCTTTAAATATTCATCTTGAATGTAATCTGATCTTGAACCAAACCCTATTGTAAAGAGATTTGATAACAATTACCCTCTGGTGAATAGAAGGGAAAAAGATAACTTAACTGGTATATAACAAACAGAAAGCAACTTACATCATACATAAATGCTCGTTATAGTTTGTTCAATCACATCTTTATACTTTAACTGCTGCCCTATGCTATGTACAATATTGATCAAAATCTGGCTGATCTAATCATTTAATCTATGTTTTTGACCTGTCATGATTGGCTTCCTCTTAAATTAAGAACACAGAATTTTCAGTTTGATATTGTAAAATCCAATTTCCGGTATCTCAACCCTTTATCATAAATGAATATCAAGAATATAAACTCAACAAAAAGTTAGGACTTCATATCCATGTAGGTCTAGGTCTAGAAGAAGAAGAAAAGAAAAGAAAAAAAAACCTCTCCGTATTTTAATGTCGGTGTTCAAATCACATCAAAAGGCCACTTAGCACGGTAAGATCTGCAGTACACCTTGAACTGGATTACATTATGCAGATCCAAACCCTTTCCTCGGGGCCGAGGTAGGATGAGAAGTTAGTCCCAGGCGTTGAAGACACGGTGAGAGAGAAGTCTTAGACTAGAGGTATATGTATTGGATATGACTCAAATGTCCAGGTCCACTCCATCTCTGACTCTGAAAGAAAAACAAAATAGGAGAGCTTGATACATGAGCCTACTAGTACTAGACCTACATAACATTCTACATCTAGTCTAAAATCTAACTTTTTACTGTTAGACGTAGACTAGATCTAACTCCTGTTAATTTAGATGTCACAAAAATACAAGTAGTCAAGATCTAGCACTAAAAGACTAACTCTAACTTCTTACTTATCTAAGTTAGTCCTGCACACAGGGTGCAATGTGAAGACTAGGTATACATCTACCCTAGATCTAGTATCATGTATACTAAATCTACATCAAGATCTTAATCAAGATCTAACTTGGTCTTTGGTCTGGCACTGTGGAGTCGTAATTTCTTGCATAACATGTTGAAGTTAAAGCAATGATCTCGTTGATTGTTATTATTTACACAAAACAAGGGCTACCGCACTGCCTATCGGCAAAAAATCAAAGTAGTCTATCCTGGATCTAGGCCTTGATTCGGAATCTAAGCCTAAATCTACAATTATAAGCACGAGACTTATCGGCAAAACCATACAACTCGATGATTCCTAAAGCCGTGGTAGACTTATTTTGTTATCAAATGCAAGAATAAACTTTATTTCTTACATGTCCTAACCAGGCTCGTACGCAGGGGGGGGGGGGGGGGGGGTTGAACCACTACTACAATTTACAAGAAGTTTACCTTGTTTTGAGATCATTCTTACAACGGGGGTTGGGGGTTGAACCCCCCCCCCCCCCCTTCGGTTTTGATTATGTTTTGTATTTTGGAGCAATCCCCCCCCCCCCCCCTTTGTGATTTTTTTTACATTCCAATGACAATGGCTTACCTAAAAAAGGTGACCTCACCCCCCCACCCCCCCCCCCCCCCCCCCCCGCTTATTCAGCGGCATGCTGAGTCGTTGCGAAATTTTCGGCCCAGTTTAAAAATGTTAACCCCCCCCCCCCTTGAAAAAATCCTGCGTACGCTACTGGTCCTAACCAAATATTCAACATCGTTAGACAAGTAGGCTACAGTTAAACATGCATGCATGTAGGCTATATGAATGGGACGGAAATGCATGAACCGGTGCAATTCGAAGAGTTAACTTAACTTTATCTCAGTTGGGGAATGCTTTTAGTTGATATTTATTTCAAATATCGTTCGGTTACAAATGAGAGTAATACTTTCCTTCTACCAAAATAACAATTTTTGTATAAACAGAACGGAATTTACTTACTTTTCGAGGACCTCTCTTGCAGTACTACGAGTACTAGATCTAGTACGCCTAGTAGTAGTTTAGCGACGCAATTTTGTGCTTGATTGACCCAAAATCGACTAGCCTTGATTACACAGAGCCCTTTTACATTTAACCTAAAATTTATCAAAATCAATTCTAGCCTTAATCTGATTCGATGAAACAGATCACGAGCATCAGTTTTAAGCCAAAAAAAATTCTGCCTTAAAATTGAATTTTAAAATCGACTTTAATTTTAGTTGATGAAACACCCTCCAGGGGGGAGAAAACCGGGAAATATATTCAATTACCCTAGCTTGGCATTGCTTAAGCTTCGAAAATTCACAAATTCTGAGTCGGAGAGTAAGAGCTGACGTTGGCCGGAGGGGGGGGGGGGGGGGGGGGGGGGTACATGCCATTTCATGAAACTTGATGTTCTTTAGACGATGCATCCGAGAAACGATGTAGAATAACTTTAAAAATGACAGTTTGCCTTTAACGCTTCATTGCAGCTAGAGCACAACACTTTTGAATTCGCTGCCGGTATTCGGTGATTCGCCATTCTGCCTAAAAATAAAACACGTACTTGCAACCCGAAATATTGATACTGATGATAATTAATCAGATAGTGACAATAATATTACATGATGATGATATTAATAGTAGTAAACGCAATAATAATAAATAATGATGGTAGTGGCAACATAACAATAATAATAGACCTAATGATAATAATAATAATACTAATGACAATTTATGAAAATGATAATTAATTTTTATCAGGATATGATTTTTTAAAAGTCAAAATGGACTTACATTATTTTACCTTCCGACGGTTTATAATAATACATGCAACTGTACATCAAAATTTTGGATTTTCAATACAGGTATTCAAATTCAATATATTCATTGCGACTGTACAATGAAAATTATAAAATAACAATTGAGAGCAATAGTAAAACAAAACCCATCCTAACTTGGAGGTTACACCCTAGTTTTAACCTTTGCTTACCTTCACGCATTCGTATCATTATGCTTTCTCACGGCAGACTAACTAAACATGATCGTCTAGTAGGATTTTAATCTATTTTATTCAAGATTTGAACAAGAACCTACCACAGCTCTGACATCGTCTTCACATGTCTGCAGCACTCGATGAGGTAAACCAAGTCTTCCTTATCTGTGCACTTTACTCCGTACAGAGCTAGCAGGTTCTTGTTTTGTTCTCTGATCAGAAGACCCAATCCTCTCATCGTCTCTCTCGATACACTCTTCTTCTCTGATGGGAGCCACGACGGTGCTATAAGTCTGATGTGTGTGGGCTGCTGTCCTGCTGTCCGACGAAAACAAGCCGTGATCTGAGGTATGTCTCTCTCTGCATCATCGATAGTGATATCGATATCTCTCAAGCCGGGAAGCGATGAGAGCAGACCTTCATAGCTTTGTGACGTCACTCTCTCAGCTGATAGCTTTGTGACGGATGGAAGCTCAGGAGGAGATGGAGGGAAACTGAGAGAGGAGTCTGAGATGGTGAGATTGTTCAGTGAGGTGAAGGATCTGAGACTTGACCAAAGTCCACTCGTCACGTCGGTAGTTAAAGTAGATTCCTCGAACTTTACAGTCATAACCTAGTGTTAAGATAGAGAGATAGAGAGAGTAAAAGAAAGAGAATTAAAGACAGATTGCACGAATAAAATAACATAAATTAGTTGATCTCTTGTTTTTTGCGGTAATCATTAAAGAAATCAAGACTGTAGCCTGATCTTAATTCAGAATATTATCCGGTAAGTAATGAGAGCTCCCTCCCCTTCTCCTTTACATTAATAAGGATTATATTCATTATCTTCCATGTTAAATACACAGCTCCTTTTTTTTTACAATATAGGCTACATTGCTTATATTGAATGCCCTCGTCATTTTCTCTAAATGAATAGGCACTAGGACCATTTTAAAATAAGTATTTTGTTATTATTTTGTTTGAAATTATTGTTTCTGTTATGCAGTACCTTGATTGAGGCCGTAGTTGGGCATACACAGATTAATGATGAATATGTATCATACTTATTGAGCGTTGTATCATGCAGTATGATTTATCATGATGCAGTTAATTATGAATAAGAATACATTTACACAAATATTTTAGCTATTTGACTTATAGTTGCAGCAGAGAAATTCAAACTTAAACAATCTTTATGAAATTATTATTGTAAACACAATTTGTGAAATGAAAATATGTATACCTTGTGTTTTAGTTCCATTGGAAGATTTAGCATCCCAACGACGGTGTAGACAGTCGGTGACTTTAGAACAATACTCTGTGCAGTTACACATCTTTGAACCAACGAAGACACGTTTCCTCCAGTACCCTTGGTCTCTGATGAGCAGTCAAGGAGAATGCGATATCGCTCGCTCTCACCCAAAAAGCGGTTCGAAAGGAGCGCCTCCATTATTCGTATGCAAAGGTTCTTATCCGTGCCAGCAGCAAATCGAATGAGATTCTCATAGTCACCGATGTTTGCTTTGATGTTTCGCAGCAGTCTGTCCAACTTAGAAATCTTCAGTCGTAACATATATTTTTTCGTTTTAGCAGCAAGGTATTTCCCAGCGGAGTGTTCCTGAACGAGTTTATGATAAAACTCAATGGTCGTGGATGTGGTATTGTGGGATAGTGGGAGCATTGTCGTTGGAATCGTCGTCTTAGATAAGATCCCAAGCTCACATGCCCTATCAAGGATAGCGGGAACTCTTCGGAAATCATGGGGCGTGAAGACTAGTTTTTTAGAGTCATGGATTAGACCAGCTAGAGCAACCTTACCCAGTTTACGAATGATTTTGATTAGTTCTTCTTTTGTTATTTCGTCTTTTGATTTTGCTCGGGCATTGGCATGGTGCATCAGAAAAACATTCACGCTGTCTAATAATTCTGTTTGCGTTGCAGTTTCAGTGTCCAAACGCTCTTTGCTCCATAAGTGACAGACCATTAGACAATATAAAGGCGTTTTAACAAGTTCATTAATCAGTGGTTGGTCATCAAGGTAAACCTTCAGACCATGTCCACGACAAGGATTCGAAGTCGAAGCAAAGAACTTGTCGATGTACTCTCGTGAGCTCTCTTGCGAGAATCCTTCGATCCACATCTTAGTGTATACCCTTGGAAGCTCCGCTTGATTGAAGAAGTTCTCGAGGTGAGGGCGCGTTGTTACAAGGACTCTACACTCTGGAAATTCCTCCCAGCGAATGACACTGACAATGTTGCTCCCTAAGCTCCGGTTTGTAGAAGAAATACCGGCATACTCATCTAGCCCGTCTAGTATGATGTGACAGATTCCCTGATTCTCTCTAATGAAACTCTCCAGACCCTCTGGTGTGAGATCATCAACATCACTCAAAAGCTGGGATTTAATTGCTTCTCCGATCGATGTACGCTGACTTGTGTTCCGGAATTTCACAACAAACAGAAGTGGCAGGTGTTCTAATGCTGACCCCTTTTCTCTGTGAACCCAGTCGTAAGCCATCTTAGCAACAGCCGTGGTCTTCCCTCGTCCAGCGGGGGCCGAAATGAGGATCCGAACTGGCAGTCTTCCGTTTACTTTCGTCGAAAATATTTCAGCAACAGAACCCTGGAGTAATTCCTTCTTTTTCGTGTCTTGTCCACGAGCGTCCTTCTTCACCATTGTGACAACCGTGTGCATATCCTTGAACTCAGCATAATCACTTTGATCCCACGGTTTCATTTGAATTTTGCACAATTGATTAAGGTACTTATTCTCCAACTTTTCGCGACATCGCTGAATAGTCAATGATGGTGAGATCTTCTTACGGTAGATAACTGGAATGATACAAGCATATATAACACTAAATGTCTAATTATACTCCCATTTTGTGTTAATTCTTGTTGAAATACATGAATTCTGACGACTTGCCTCTTTCCATGAAGAAAAGACCTAGAAATGAACCTAACGCTACTGTTATCTTTGATTAGACTGTATACTGTAGATCAGCCAAGACAACTTTCTCTCCAAATCGATATTGAAAATCTTGGGTAGATTTTCACATTTTGATTAAAGAACGTTTTTAAACAAAAAATGAGGATCAGAAAGACACGGGGTAAAGGAAAATGAAAAAAAAAACTACCCTGTCATATACCATCTTTAAATTTGGTGCCAGCTAGTGCCTCGTCAGTTCCCGGACCATTTCGCTACGCCAGGGATAAATAAATATTGTCGTAAATGTTACGTTCTTAAAACAATTAACGGGTGAAGGAAGTGATTGTTAGGACCCTGGCATTGATAGACCCACCTGGATCACTTAGTATCCCCTTGAGATGTGTATCAGCAAGCATTACTAGCTTAGCGTCAATGAGAGCTTGTTCCAGTCTGAGATGCTGGTCGCAAGGCTTCACGGTCTGTCTCCAGTCAAACAGCATGTCACGTGTTCCCTTACAAGTCACCCGTCCTTCTATCCTGTTGGTCTCTGTGTATCTATTGATAGCTGCAGCTTTAAATCCAAGTGCTCGTCCTATAGCCTCCATTTGCTCACCCGTCTCAATGTCTTCACCCAGATTAGAGAGAAGATCATCGGCAATAACTCCACGTGCCGCCATATCTATGGGGAAAATATACACAGTTTCAGTAAGATTAAGAAACTGATTATCAGCATAGCCTCTTTATTATTTTGTTCATTTATTTCCATCTTCATATCAAAACAATAGATCATTACAATATTATACATCATACAAAAAAAATACATGCAATCACATGTTAACAATATCAAAGACACCAAATTTACAAGTCGAAAATGAGAAAAGGGGAACTAAAATAAGGCCAAAGGGCCTTGCAAAATATGTTCTTTACAAGTGTAAATTATCATTTGGTTTTTCAACTTATTCTGTTACTGAAAGACATGTAAACAAATTAAAAACAAACAGTGGATAACAAAATATTAAGAAAACCACCAAAAAAAAAGCCAGAGGAACAGCAAAGTCTAAAATATGTGTTATGACAGTATTTGGACAAATACTAATTTTTCAGTTATTTTTTTAATAATCTTTAGTTATTGCAAAGGGGAATATATTTTGGTAATGAATTCCAAATCACCGGGAGATTACACCGAAGAGATTTTTCTTCATACATAAACATAATTTTCCAACCATGAAAATTGGTTCGATTTCTTGTGTTATAATGATGAATACTAAGATTCGTAGGAAACATGTTCGAAATAGAATTTGAAAGAAGTTTATGGAAATAAAGGAACCCTAGCACTGATATATGATACTGGTATAGATCAAATATATTCAAGGTTTTGAGCATGATAAAAAGAAGAGCGGAATGAGCAAGATAATGGCTACTGGTACAAATACGCAGTACTCTTTCCGGTAATTTAAATAAGATGTTCATGTTTAGATTGCCACAGTTACCCCAGACACTGACACAAATAATAAATGTGGTATTTATACAAGTGCATTATATAATGAGAACAGAGCATGATATGACAGATAGTATTTCAGTTTGAATAAGATACAAATACATATCCACTGTCGCTCATATACTTGGAATATTTTGTTTAATCTCAATTTATGGAATTATTTGACAATGATTTATTCCTAATAGATCTATATATCAGTATTCATTCTCAGATTTTATTGAATAATAATTTGCCAGTGTTAGTTTTGCGTGACTGCTAAAGCATGTATATGCTACTATGCGTATAAACTAGGGGACCTACGACCTTAAGTCATAAATGACAGTAATGAGAATCAATGCCCCACCAAAGGACACTAATATAGCACATCGACACGGTTTTGACCATGGGGCCTCATATAGTTACGAGGCCATTGCTTTGTCACTGAATCATGACTGTACGTAGCGGGGGCTAAGGTAGGGGGCAGTTCCCACAGTTCCCTCTGTACGGTCATGCATTATGGCTCAAGTCATGGGCACACAGAAGATTTTGTTATGTTGGGGACCGGGGGGATATTGGGACATTTTTTTCTGACTCACTCTGAATATGAGCGACAGTGTAGTTGGACAGTAAATCAAAGCAGTATTTCAGCTGGTCGGCAGTCATCATGGCAATGTAGTAATTATTTTGTTTTTAGTGGGTGCGGGATTGGGGCTTCGAAATGTTTGAGTGTTTTTGATGTTTTTAAGCAGAGAAGTAGGATCTTGACAATCGAAACGTAGGTAATTTGAAATCTTTTTTACAAATTGTAATACAAAATAATATAAAAAAGCAAAGAAACAAGACATTTAAAGAACTTGAAAACGGTCAAGGCGATGCCCTATAAACCTAGGTTCAATTCTTATAATTTTCTTATCAAGTGTATTTTGATGGTTGAATGTCATTTTTACTATAAAGAAGTGTTTTATCCTGTTCGCTTCGCTCGGTCATAACATTTAGAAGGAAGATAATCCTTGCAGTAAGGTACCCAAATAATCTTTTTATATTCAACCCAGTATATATGACATGACGAAATTCAATACTTTAAGGCCCGGTCCCACTGCACTTACGGATGCAAAGAGGATGTAAAACGTAAAAAAATCTTGCCATCCGTTGGAAAACGCTATGCATCCGTTGTCTACTCATTGCATACGTGTTTCATACGCTCTATCCATCGAGCATCCGTCCACTGTGATTTCATCCGCGCAAAAAGTTTTGAGCTGCACAAAACTTTTAGAACGGATGAACTTCCGCCGTGTACGATGCAAATCCGCGACAAATACGAGCAACAAACGTTCTATGTCCGTTATCATCCGTTAAACGTCCGCTGTATCCTCTCTGCATCCTCTGGGCATCCTCGCAACTCACATCCGCTGCAGCTGAAAACGGAAAGAGGGAGGAAAGATAAGGTACATGGAACGTCTATACATCGTTAGTAGCACGGAAATAGAAAGGATGTAAGCGTATGCATCTCGTATATAAAGTATTCAAAGCTGTCATCCACTTCCATCCGCTTTCATCCGCTAGGCTTCCGATGAACATCCGTTTAACATCCCTCTATACATATTACCCACGTCCGTTATTTTCCGTTCTGTTTTCGCAAATTTTCGCAAATTTTGTCCATTTCTGGAACGGATGAAAACGGATGGAGCCACACCCGAAATTTTGCTCGTCCGCTGTGTCCGTTATGCATACGTTTTGTGTCCATCGGCCAGTGGGACCGGGCCATAAGATAATCAAAGTGGCTCTTCTGACTTCTCACGAGCGAGCGAATTTTCTAACAGGTTTTGGGCAAGAGGTGTCAGCCCCCATTTCAAAAATGTGCCCGTACGCTAATGGTAGAAATTTTCAAAATGTTTTAGGTTGCTTTGTTCGCTTGTTGTTAGGTACAATTCTGGTCGTTCTGACAACTTGAATTGTTTACACGCGATCCTTGAATTTGACTTGCTTTAGAAATTATAATGATTCGTTAATAAAGGGGGCTCCCTATTTGTTGTGTGGTGTTTATAAGAGTGCAACCGTACAGAGAGGCCGAGTATGCAACCAAAGTGTTAATCGTACAGTTCGACTTTTGTATATACCCTTACCCAGAAGAAATTAACAAGGAGCACACCAAACGTAAATAGTAAATTGGAATAAATACGGCGCTATAACATAATCATACCTGGGCTAGTCTGCACTGGAGTCTTCTCATGGTCGTGTGAGTCCTGCTGGTTAGGTAGAAATTTACCTGCAAGAGATTCACAATGTATCCTTTAATTTCTGCTACCATAGGCTGGAATACTCTAGCAATAATAATTAGTTTCTATTAGGGTCCACACAAAAAATAAAGGAGACAAGCAACTCAAATGATTATTAAGGATGATGATAATCACTTTAAAAGAAAGGGTAGATTTTATTGATTTCAGTTATCGTTTCTTAACCCTAATCATACTGGCTGCCGCCATAATATGTACCACTAGTGGGACATGACCTGTTCAAAGCCATTTAATTTATTTAAGCCCAGTGATAATTAAAGCATAACAACTAATTAAATGCTGGACGAGTTTAACTCACGTATATAACAGTGGAATCAATAGAAATATAAGTACAGAGGTTGTAGTAGTAGTATCAGCAGCAGTATGAGTAGTTATAGAAGAAGAAGAAGAAGTAGAAGTATAGGCTGTAGTAGTAGTAGTGGCAGTAGGTTAAGTGGTACTACTAGTAGTAGGCGTACTAGCAGGAGTTGAAGTAGTAGTAGTAGTTGTAGTTGTTGTAGTAGTAGTAGTAGTAGTGGTAGTAGTAGTAGTAGTAGTATAACTAGTAGAGTATATTTTAATAGTAGTAGAGTTAGCAGTAATATAATAGTAGTGGTATATTTGTTGTAGTTTTAATTGTAGTAGAATAGTTTTAGTAGTAGTAGTAGAACTATTATAGTTGCAGTAGTAGTAGTGGTAGTAGTATTGGTATTACTAGTAGTTACGGTCGTAGTAGTATATAGTAGAAGAAGTATAATAGTAGTAGTAGTAGTAGCAGTAGTAGTAGTTGTAGTCGTAATAGTAGTAGTAGTAGTAGTAGTAATAGTAGTAGAAGTAGTAGTAGTAGTATAGTAGTAGTAGTAGTAGTACTAGTAGAAGTGGTAGTAGTATAGTAGTAGTAGTAGTAGTAGTAGTAGTAGTAGTAGTAGTAGTAGTAGTAGTATAGTAGTAGTAACAGTCATGCGTGGTAATAATAGTATTAAGAATGGCAGCATTTATATATGGCCATTAATGTATCTATAGATTAATGTTTTGGAACGGTGTAGCATGTCAACAAAATAATTTCCCCGACTTATGCGGCTAGGGGCCGACAATCTATGAAGAGCTTAGGGATTTTTCTCATTCAATATTTGGGCTCGATTTGTTGTCTATGGGATGCATCATGTTACTTGTAAACGATAGGCACCGTGCTTTTAATGGTGTATTATTGAAAATCACTTGTAAAAGACGTTCACTTTGAAAACCTGTGAGCAAGATAATCAACAGCTTCATTCAAAGCATGAAACTTTTCCCGATTCATATTCCTCTCATAATAATATTGGCAGTATTATATATATACAGGGCGTATCATAAAAAAGGATATTGAAGTTTAATGACGATTTATATGAAAACTACTGATTTCATAATCAAGCATTTTATGTCTGTTGTAAAGGACAGAATGTCCTCTTGTTAATGACACCGCGATCATACTACTACTGTCACAGTTGACTGAATAACAAAGCATTGCTGTCCACCATGTGAAAGGTGCACTGTGCCAAGTTTGATAACAAGCGTATTCTCATTTTTCTTGGTCCAAACACAACCAATTATGGTCCCGGCCCTTCAACGTGGCCACCGTTTCTCTGGATACACACTTCGCATCGTCGCTCCATGTCTCTTACAGCCCGTCTGATCATCTGTTGATCCCGGCGTACACTGTCAACTGCATCTGTGAGTCTTGCTCTCAAGTCATTTAAGTCAACTGGTGGTGTTGAGAAAACAACATCCTTAAGTGTGCCCCAGAGGAAAAAATTGCACGGCGTCAGATCCGGGGACCTTGCAGGCCACTCCTGTGGTTGGTGCAGAGCAATGATCCGTGGACCAAACAGTGCCTGCAATCGGTCTCTTACAACTATTGCTCCATGGGCTGGTGCACCATCATGTGCCCACCAAGCCCTGCGAAAGACTCCACGTCGTTGCCGTTGGAACACCTGGTCCAGTTGAGGTACCACAAAGTCATTCAACATGTCAAGGTACCTTTGGGCATTGACATTTCCATCGAAAAAGTGAGGACCAAACAAATGTCCACTTCCTGAAAGGCCAATCCAAACAGTAACCTTCTGCATACTCATACTCCTGTCATAAACAAACTCGGGAGGATGATTCCGCTCTGCATACTGATGAACATTGTGGGTGTTCACCTCGCCATTTAAACAAAATCCAGCTTCATCACCTATGATCAAGTTTGCCAAAAATTGAGCATCTCGATGGCATTTGTCAAGAAACCAGCGACTGAGAGCCAGTCTTCTAGGGTAGTCGTTTGGCTGTAGCTGATGACGAACATGGATGGTGTATGGATGAAGGTTCAAGTCAAGCCTTGTTATTCGGTTGAAAGTGGCAGATGGCAGTCCAGTCCCATTGCGTCTGGCACTGACGGTTGGGTCCTCCTCAATAGCATCTCGAACCAACTGAATGTTCTGCTGTGATCTGCCTGTTCGAGGCCGCCCAGATGCTTCTTTGTTCAAGTTCCGACTTGTGCCTTTCAGTTTGTACTTTTGGACATTTTTGCGAATATTTGCCCCTGTCGGTGGTTCGCGATTTGGAAACCGTACCCGGAAAGCCTGTTGAACTGCAATGTAACTTTTGGTCTCATAGTATGTTTTAACCACAAAAGTTCTTTGCTCATCTGTTAGTTGAACCATTTTGGTAAGCCTACAGGAGATAAGAGTCTGCTCTGATTGAATCACTGACCAGTTGTGATTGAACCCCAGACCACCAATTTTAGGATTCTGCCATTCCATGCTTCAGTGAATTTCCTTCTTAGACACATAATCCACTCATTGTTCAGCATTTCAATATGTCTGGGCTGACACAAGCACTAATCTTTAGAATTTATCTGTGAATGCTAACTTGTCACAGTGCACCTTTCACATGGTGGACAGCAATGCTTTGTTATTCAGTCAACTGTGACAGTAGTAGTATGATCGGGGTGTCATTAACAAGAGGACATTCTGTCCTTTACAACAGACTTAAAATGCTTGATTATGAAATCAGTAGTTTTCATATAAATCGTCATTAAACTTCAATATCCTTTTTTATGATACGCCCTTTATATATATATATATATATATATATATATATATATATGTATTTCTATGAGCTCAGTGTAATTCAAAGAAATGTTTACCTTCTGATAGTCTATCACCTATATCATCAAGTCGTAATTCATGGAGTTTGCTTGCTAGTATGGATCGAGTCTGGGTGCTGTCTGCTTGATTGTTATTCCATTTGATGAGGAGTTCCGCCAGAGCTTTATTAACGTTGTTGAGATGTTTGACGATGTGTGATTGACTTACTGCATAGGAATACCCCAGAGCGTTGCACAGTTTTGAGTATTTGCCCGAACCTATGTCTTCAGCTAGTGATATCAGCTCGATTTCCTGCAAAGGCTCCATAATGCTGTGGAAAATAAATGATATAGACAGAATACATTATGTGATATCAACTCCATTTCCTGTGAAGTCTCCATAATAATGATATACAGGAAATACATTGTCTTTTCTTTTTAAAGCAAAGATTTATGTCACTTGATCCAAGCATTGGTACCCAAAACAAGAAAGATGCTTTTATTATTCAAATTAGCTCTGCAAATCTTATCACATTAAAAAAAAAAAAATTTGCAAAGATAATATAAAACAAATAATCTTGACCAGAAATTTAAATTAAAATTAAAATTTAAAAAAAATGTCTTCATCATGTTTGGAGCATTCGTCGACCACATCAGTTCCTTGCGTGTATCAAACGCTTATGATTACATGGCGGATTATAGTCATCACCATGATCACTCTGTTGTTGCAGTTTACCGTTGTGTGCCTCCTTCATGAATACAACGCGACGAAGACTTACATATCTCGTGATTTCATTGCTCAACTTCCTAAAGAATATAAATATTGTTGCTACTCTTGGTGAAAGCAAAACATTTGCCGAAAATCTCATAAATGATATGATAATTTGACATTATATTTTACTTTAGGATAAACAAACAACCAAAAATTACAGAATGTAAATTTATACAGATATTCAATTAAATTCAATTTTTATTCCATTCTTCATTAAAAAAAAACATATTTACAATACATACAGAGTAGGAACAAATTTAAATTTAAAATACATAACATATTGCTCCGGTTGTCTCATTTTCGCTAGCTGGACGTATATAGCAGACGACAATCGGCGGATTAGACGACACTTGGTAGTGAATTTGTATGTGAGATTGCTTTGCTAAATATAAAATACAAGAACATTTTCCATATATTTAAACTATCATTGATATCTGATAATTAAACAATTATTAAAATAAACCTAACCAAAACTACATAATACAATGAAATACTTGACTTAAAGTAGGGGAGTTTGATGTAGTGCACGGGGTGGTGCACAATTGCACCCATCTGTAAATAATCGAATAGTCCATAGCGATCATGAATATTCATGTTTTTGCTTACCTCGGCAAAATGCTTGCCAAAACTAAATGGAAAAATGACGGTGGGGGGTTGGATGAAATGGACATAATGAACCAATCAGAACTGATCTATTATAATTCATGCTTCTTATCCTTCGTGTGCTTGACCTAAAACCTTACAATCGCTTGGCAAACTGAGTCCAAAGTTCGACTTGTTTCACATGTGTTATGTAGGCAATGGCGAGCTTGCAACCTTTTTTGATCGAATTACGGTGGGTGACCTTTCAAAAGTCAATGGGACATGAGGGTTCCAATGAAAGAGTTAGTGATAACGTACGTCGGGGTGGATGTGCTTTTCGTTTAAACAAAAAATGAATTTGTAACGATATTTTTTGTAAAATTCCATAGGCTAACATGTTAGGCTGCTGACTCTGACGATAGGGGGCGTTGTCAAATGAGACTAAACAGAGCTATATGATACATGTATAAGGGTAACGTAGCAGATAATAAGAATACAATAACATTAACAGAAAATAGGTTCAGAAAGAAAATTTATGTCGAATGAGAGGTCAACAAGAAAGAGCATTTAGCCTTGTAGAACGTTGACCCCTAAATAAATTACATAATTGACAGCTCATTAAGAAGAAAAAGAAAGCAGGTGGAAACAGTAGAAGGGAAAAGGAAGACATAATCAATTTGAAGTCCTTACAGCTGAAGGAAAATATGCATTTTCTTTACAGCCAGATATTTTTTTCATGAGCAACCATACTTTTTCTTTCGGACAAAATAGGGTCTATGTGCTATATGAACAAAATTGAGCCCAATTATTAGGGACGTTTAACAACTCCATCCCAACAGAAAGCAGCGTTATGTATGTGTAGGGGTGGGTGTGTGTGTGTGTGTGTGTGTGTATGTGCGTGTGGTCGGTGGGGGAGGGGGGCTACTAGGCTTCAATAACAGTTAAGTATAGTTAATATATAATTCTGTAGCATTTACACACAACTGACATCCTTCTATATACTAATGTCAGTGAACAACTCAAGATTGACTATAACAAAGTTTTCTGCCAAAAGGCGCTAAATCCGGTAGCTCTTCCACAAGTCCTGTAGTATACATTTGATGTATAAACAGAGACAAACGTGTGTAATTAAAAAAACACTGTTTTTCTCGAAACTAACCGGAATGGATTTAGCGGCTTTCGGTTGCAAGCTCTTCATATTATGTGTGTATACGAGAAAGAGATTTAAGCTATGGTCACAAATCAGAGCAGCGACCGACCGATCAGTAGCCTGCTCGGTCGCTGCTGGAATTAAGCATCGCCCAGCAATTAGGTCGGTGCCCGGGCGGCGACCGCCCAGGCACCGAGCGTATTTTGGGCGGCGAGTAAAAAATGAGCAGGCGCCGCCCAAATTTTAACTCCGCGCTAAAACTTCACCGGCGACCGAGCGATGCCCTAAAAACGAGCGGTGCCTGGGCGGCCGCCGCTCGGTGGCCGGGCAGCCGCCGGGCAGAATTGGTTAAAAACTCGCCGCTCGGCCGCCGAGCAGTCTACTTTTGGGTAATGTGACCATAGCATTAGTTATCGTGAGGCAGATTGTGTATGTGTTGTGTGAGCGGATGAGGTAGAGATTATGCGAGTGTGTGTTGTGTGTAGTGTTTATGAGGGAGAGGAAATATATACTTATAGAGACAAAATACAAAAACAGTACATTTTAGGGGAAATGTGGTAAGACTGACTATTACTAAGCTTGGAAAGATGAAAACTGGTCGAAAAATAATTATCAGAAAATATTCCGCAAACAATTCGGCTTAAACAGTTGCAGTAAAACACAACATGCTCAGAAACATGAACAGCGCCGTCTTGCGCTGATGAGTGAAACGTGAATATTGTCTTTTATCTAAAATAAACCGAATTGAATAATTCAATTACTCGATGCTTGGTGTATAGGATAATAACGCTTATTCATCCTTTTTCTTCAAAATAAATAAAATGTACGTTTAACTTCTGTATTCCATATTAGACCAAGCCAACCACCCCTTTAACACATCAGTCACACCGCCAAGCCGACTCCAAACCGACTGACTTTATTGCCAATGGGTGTAATGTATTAATTGTTTGATCGATCTGTCTCGTGAGTGTGACTGGGGCTTGTGAGATTGTGTAAGCATATGAATTAGGCTTGTGTTTATGTATGTATTAGTGGTCTTGGATGGGAATCACTTTATTATGGTGTGATGAGTATCAAACATCACCTTTAGCACCATTTCAGTTTAGATTAATTGTTTTTCCTTTATTTTAAAGACAATAACGATATCCAGACAAACAACAGTAAGTCTATTAAAACTGTTATCAGACAATACATGTACCAAAATACAAAGTTATGTAGCTCCATTCGTAAATACAATCGTTGTCGAGAGAAAAAAAAGCAGAATAAATAATAATTCATGTTTTAAAGGGAGTTTGAGTCCCCCCCCCCCCCCCCCCTCGATTCGCAGTTCAAGTGATCTTCAACAAGGTTGATTCTGCTGTAATTACATGACTACTACTAAACTTAATCTTGAAGACGTACATTGTGATTTATAGTCGTTCTAGTTGATTGCAAGCAAGGTTTCTCAGGGGGTTTAACCCCCACTCCTCATTCCTTCAACCCCTCGAACAAAATGTTCCTCTTGGTTGCTGCCTTTTCAATAGTTCAATCCGCCTCAACTGAAAAGCCTAAATTGTATTAAGTGCTAGTAGTTGATGAATAACAGAATTATCAAAAATATATGCAGCCCCTATTTGCGTTATATCTGATAACAAAATATCAAACACAAATGTAAATTCCATTTGGTTCAGTCCCACATCGTTTCTGAGTCACCTTTGTAGTTCGCGTAAGATAAGTAAGTATATACATCCCTTGGTATCGTGTTATCACGGGCTCAGTTCACTTCAGTATTATTTATTTCCATCAAAATCAAAATACAGAGAATCCTTCGTGCAACGGATATTATTTTTGTCATCACAGCACAGTTTCCAGCACAGTACAATATAAATGATAATACTAATAATACAAAATAATGAAAACATAGTGCAGGCTTTGTATAAATGTCGAGGCTTGTTTCCTTTAGGAATTAAAGTGATAATTCCTAATTTTTGTGATTGCGACAATTCTCCTGTAAAATAAGCAAAGTTCAAAGATCTGATCATGAACGTTTTAAGATATTGCCAAAAGAAACGAAAAAAATTCAACGGTGAAGCCATCTTGCCCAGGGGATTTATTATTTTTCATACTTTTTAGCATTAAACAAACCTCACTTTCACTCAAAGGACCTTCTAATAATTCGGACAAGTCTGGAGTTAACTTAGGAATATCTGGATAGTTTAATAATGTGTCTATATCTACCTCTTCAGTGTCTTTCGCCTTATATAAGTTTGAATAAAATTTAAAGATTTCGTTAGATATACCATCTTGTCCACTAATAACATCTTCATTTTCTCTTGACAATTGCCATATTTCTTTATTTACTTTATTCTGTTTTTCCAAGTTTAAAAAATATTTTGATGACCTTTCTCCTAGCTCCATCCATTTGATTCTAGATCTCATGATAATTCCATCATTTACTTTTAAGCGATAGGTTTCAAGTTGTGACTTTTTGTCACTTAATTCTTTTAGTAATGCGGTCTTACCATTCGATGTCACTAGTCTTTGTTCCAGTACTTCGATATTTCTTTCCAGTTCATTTTCCCGACTGATGCTTTGTTTCTTAATGAACGAGCCATAGGGGTAACCCGACACATGCTCCGGCGACGATTACTCCGGTGACAAATGCTCCGCAAAAAGCGACAATTGCTCCGCGACATTTGCTCCGAAGTCAAATGCTCTGCCGACAGTTGCTCCGCCGATAATTGCTCCCCCGACATTTGCTCCGCCGACATTGGCTCCGCCGACAATTGCTCCGCCGACATTTGCTCCGCCGACAATTGCTCCGCCGACAATTGCTCCGCCGACAATTGCTCCGCCGACAATTGCTCCGCCGACATGTGCTCCGCCTGTCAATATTTCTTTCATTGGTTATTTTTTTGTTTTGTGTGATTTGTTTTGTTGCTGTTATCCAGGGCCGTAGCCCGCATTCTGAGAAGGGGGATGCGTTTTAATTCCCCGATCAGATGACACCAATGGGGAAAAAAAAGTGATAAACCTTTGCGAAAGACGCAATCCTTTTTTGAGGGGGGGGGGTGAGGAACAGGTGCAGAAACTTTTAAGTAACAGATAAACTTTGTTCAACCTTTAGTAGTGATTTTTTTCTTTCCTTGGGCACAATATCATTTAAGGTTATACTTATTCCCTTTTGGTAAGCGATGGTATAAAGCGAGAGAGAGAGAGAGCTAAAATGTAGACTTATCATTAATATTGAATAGCATCTTCCTGTTTAATTTCCCTCCTTGATTAAATGGGCACGTTTATACCATAAACTGAAGAGCGAGCGTTCAACCAAAGAATTATTGTCAACAATAATGAGTATCAAACAGAGTTTTTCTTGCTGTAGGACGGGTCGGGCACATTCATAGTTAAAGGGTAAGTCCACTCCAAAAATAACTTACTTTCAATAAAAGCAGAAAAATCAGACAAACCAATCAAAAAATAGTTTGAGCAAAATCGGATAACTAATAAGAAAGCTATGAATTTTTGAAAAAGTATGTAAAACTATGGAACAATGAGAATCACAACACAATTTGCCAAGATGGTTATCAGTTTGTGACGTCATGTCCTCACAACATATCAATTGCTTTATATAGTTTAATCCCATTAATTTCCCTTTTTATCCCCTAAAACTTGATTTCCCCATGCCTTTGCCCAGGTTATATGATTTGTATCATATTGCGTGCATGACATTTCCCCAAAACTTTTATAAATTTTGAAGAATTGATACTATTTTCTGAATATTGTATTTCATAATTGTTGATTTTTATATGAATAGTTTTACAAAAATTACTCTTAATTTGTGCATCCACACAAAATCATATTAATAACAATCTAACTTGGATGCTGGTGTAAAGAAATAAGGTTCTTAGGGTGAAAATAGGAAATTTATATTATCAATATAAAGAAAATGATTAGTGGATAGTGAGGACCATACGTTACAGACTCATAAGTGAGTTGTCAATTTGTGTAGTGATTTTCAATTTTTGTCATGTCATTAAAAATTCATAACTTTCTTATTAGTTATCCAATTTTGCTCAAACTTTTTTTGATTGGTTTGTCCGATTTTTCTGCTTCTAGTGAAAGTAATTTTTTTTGGAGTGGACTTGGGCTTTAATGCGATGTCAATTTCATTTTTAGCGAGCGGGCGGTTTTAAGCTTATTTTATATTGAATAGCATCTACCTGCCTTCCGCCATTCTTCGTTTGACGTTTACGAGCTGCACATTCGTCAAATGAATATGTTAAAAATTATAATCGCGAGTTAGCGTAGCATGTGAGCGAGTTCTTTTGCACTTCTCTTTTGATAATAATTATAGGCATATTTTGTTTTACATATTAAATAACTGTGTCTTCTTGTCCCTTGAAAAGGAGGGCACAAACACATTTAAGGTACTATGTCCCATTTGCAGGCCCCCTAAAATGAAAAGGTTAAATTCCAACGGCATTTGAAAGTAAATACTAATTTAGAACTTCCCTAAAAAAAAAAAAGGGGGGGGGGGCTTGGAAATGTCCTTAAGTGGGAAAATAACGACTATTAGTTGTCGCATCGACTTAAGAGCTAGATCTATAGAGCCAGTAAGTAATAGTCTGGTTTTCAGACCATTGTACCAAATGGTCGTATGTTTTATGCTGCGCAAAGATTCAATCAGTTTAATTTTGGCCCTTACAAGAAGTGGGTTATTGATGTAGACAAATAATGCTCATGTACCCTTTACAGCTCATTGTATGTATGTTATTACCAAAGAAGAAGAAAAAAACAGTTTGTCACTCAATAGTGTCTGACAGTGAAGTCTAGCAAATAAACAGGTTTCCTTCATAATTGGATATTAGGACACTGCTAACGTTTGACTTTCACATACATGACATATTTATAATTCCTGCAAATTTCTACAGAATTTGATGTTGGCTGCAAAAGGGGAATAGTATGGATGTTTTCTTGTTTGTTTTTGATTTGTTAATTTGGCGAACAAGGAAGGTAAAAATCATAGATTATAATCTTGAATAGAATTTTTCTACATTACGCCCCTTAACTTGAATCAAATGGGCAAGTATTATTCCAGGATTTATTGCTTATTCCTTGTTGGCGAGCGAGGTTAACGAATGGTCGAAATTCTTTGGCTTGCCATTTCATATTAAAAAGCATCTGCGTGACCAGCATCGCTTGTTAATCACTGATGTACAAAATGTATTACGAACATATAAAGCGTAGCGAGCAAGCGAATTTTCATCCTTTTCATATAATAACTGAAAACCATCTGCCTTAATCACTAATGATTATTTCCGAAGCATGTATATTTCATACTCTATTTCATTTCTAGTTTTTCAACGTGTCCCGACGCCGCGCCCACAAGATTTACCGTAATCTTCCTATATTCTATTTTGTGTCCCTTTTCCCTTGTCTTAAGCCTTTTCTTTTCTCTTTTCTTGACCTTTTCTTTTCCATGTTTTCTTGTCCTTTTCTTTTCTTTTCTTTTCTTTTCCTTTCTTCCTCTCCCTTTTTCCCTGCAAAAGGGAGCATTTGTCTTCAACGGGGTACTTTGGGGGCGGAGCAAATGTCGGCGGAGCAAATGTCGGCGGAGCAAATGTCGGCGGAGCAATTGTCGGCGGAGCAATTGTCGGCGGAGCAAATGTCGGCGGAGCAATTGTCGGCGGAGCAACTGTCGGCGGAGCATTTGACGTCGGAGCAAATGTCGTGGAGCAAATGTCGCGGAGCAATTGTCGCTTTTTGCGGAGCATTTGTCGGCGGAGCAATCGTCGGCGGAGCATGTGTCATGGAACCGCCATAGGATATAGATTCACCCCGAAATAGCATTATCAAAGTTTCAAAAAGTAATTGGTCATTGATGGAAAATTCACAATTTCCAACTATGTTATCGTTTTCATCAAACTCTACCTCATCTTTTGCATAAAATGTAATTGTCTCTTTTATAGTTTTATAATTTTTGACACAAAATTTTCATCTTTTAATAGAGAATTATTAAATTTCCAAATTCCCGGACCCCGCTTAATTTTATTTAAAGTCAAGCTAAGACGAACTAATGAGTGATCTGTTCAATAACCAGATAAAATATCAGATTTATGAACTAATGATAGTAATTCTGATGATATAAAAAAGAAGTCTAATCTACTTTGTTTAAAAGGGTTCGGCTGGCGCCACGTGTAATATTTTTTCACAGGATATTTAATTATCCATGGGTCACATAGATCTAATTCGTCCTTCATATTTTTAACCTGCTGTCTCGCCCTAGGATTATTTACATGAACATAATCATGAGTATCAAGGGTCTGGTCCTGCACTAAATTCCAGTCTCAACAAATAACAACATGTGGATTTTCGAACTATGTTATAACGTTGTAAATCAGTATAACAAGTTGGATTATCAGTGTTCGGGCCATATAAAGACGCCATTGTAATGTCGTACTCATAAATGTCAAATCTAAAACTACTAAGTTTCCACCATTGTCTATTCTACTTTGATTAACTTTGACCGGAATAGTATCCTTAAACAAAATTGCTACTCCTCTAGAGCTGAATGAATGATAAGAGAAAAAACACTTGCCTCCCCATTTGCGACATATTTCTGTTTCTATGTCAGGAGTAAAATGAGTGTCTTGAATACAACATACATCATATTGTTTAGATTTCAAATATAACAAAACATCTTCTCTTTTCTTATCATTTGCTAGGCCGTGACAATTCATTGAAATAAAAGTAATGTCACCCTGCATCAGATGAGAGTACCGAGGCGAAAAAAGACGCTGAACTACCTGTAGAAGATTTGTTCAATATAAATACAACCAACACACACACAAAAACACAAACATCAAACACAAAGGTCGAATAACGACACGCCCGACAAGCCACGGGCAACAGCATTGTGGCCAAAATAAATCCTCTCAAGACCCTTTGAAATACGAGATCAACGATTTACATTAATTTACATAGCAGGGAGTGTAACAGATAGAGAGATAGAGATAGATGGTGCAACATCCTAAGTTCAAGAGTTCAAGCAAGTACATTTCTAATACAAAGGCTTATTGAAATTTACAAAGGGAGAAACCTGTTGAAGGTATGCGCATGGTTTCTTATGAGATCTACATCTGAATACATTCTTTAGCGTTGCCAAATCCTTCATCCAGAACTAAACTAAAAGTACTACTCTCCACTGCCAATGAACTGAGTGAGTGTTATGTTGCTTTCTTGCAAGTCAAAACTATGACTTTTAGAATCATCAGAAGTTTCCTTCCCAAAAACGAATACCTCAGTCCTTTTTTTAAACATAAGAAAATTCAAAAATAAACAACAAATCAAAGACTGGAAATATAATGAAAATTTACTTCTGACCAATTTGATTCATAATCTTTCCCTTCTTAGGAGTACTACAATAAATGAAAAAGTTAAAAACGTATCGAAATCAAAACATCCTCTAAACATGACATTTATTCTACCCAAGGAATAATCTGTCTGGTTTTCGAACTGCGTTACAGGTTATATTCACATTCTCTGCCTTGATTATGTTATATATCTAACAAAAATACTAAATAGTGGGTAATTCACAAGAAGAGGGCATAATACAAAACATCATCATTTACATCTTATGCATGGCTTTTCTACCGACATATTTTCGAGTAAAACACAAATTCAACAATAAACAACAATTTAAAAAGTGTATATAGCACCAGATACGAGCTGCGACATTAAAGTCATTGACCAGTTTTGGAAAAATGATGCAATATGTATTGACCCGCTTTTGTATCACATCCAATATGTGTTGGAACTGCGTCCAGTAGTCATCTAACGCTTTTTTAAGACCTACTTTTTGTGGTTAGAGTCATTAACCAGGCGTCAGCGCCCAGCAATATTTTTTCTACAAACGACTGTAGCGCCAGGTTACCCGGCCATACATCCAGGGGCAGATCAAAGACTTTACAGGGGGGGGGGGGGGGGGGGGTGAGAGGAAGCTTGAAATATACGAAATTGCGAGAATGAAGCCTTCAACTGGATGCGGTCCCCGGATAATCTTAGCCTTTTGGCAGATTCTGAGGCCTATCCAAATGCTTAAACAGAATATGTATGTGAACACATTTTTTGGGGGGGGAGAAAAAAAAAGGGGGGGCGTGCGCCTCCCAGTACCAGGCATCCACTGGATCTGATCCCCGACACCGAACACCTGGGGAGGTTTCTCGAAACCGTCATTAAGCTACTTTTTAGACATCGTATTGAAACGTGTGATAGAGATCTAACACGTGTTTCTACCAAATCTCCACGAACTTATACTTATGGCAGTTTCGAGAAACTAGCACTCGCTCTGAATCTGGCGCATCCACGGCCACGCTGGAAGCTCGGA